>JAMJFZ010000573.1:0-65000 GCA_026225945.1 Cricetomys ansorgei | reverse complement strand
ACACATAAAAGATCACATGTCATCAAAACTCTTGGAAGTCTGTGTGAATATGCACACACATAGCAGGGGAGAGAAACAGAGGGACAGAGAATATATATTCTTGTAGAGGGAAAGCAGGCTCTTACAACCTTTTCAGACATTCCAGTGTTAGCTGTTACTTCTCTGTCCTCGCTCTCATCCCTCTCTCACATTCCCATTATGATTTTGTTGCATTGATTGGCTTATGTACCTCATGTTTGAAATTTATTGACAATGTTGAGATTTGAGATTACTGGTAATCCTGGTTACAATTCTATTTTACAAATCTGGAGAATTAAAAAAAGACACAGGGAGGAAACCACAGGTACATAACAGGTTGTCTGTCAGCCTTTTTAGCTGCATTAATTACACCAGATCTCAAAGGAGCATTATTTACACAAACCTGCCACCCCACCCCTTAATGAGCAGAGGCCAGCCAAGGATGACATCACTCACTTGTGCTCTTAACCAGCGGCCACTGTCCCTTGACCCATGTGTCCCAGGCTGCCAGCTGCATCTGAGGTGACAGGAGCTGACAGGAGACTGCACATTGTCACTGCTCCTGACCTAACATCTGCTTTCAGATATTCTATTAGCTCTTGACAACATTTGTTTGATCTTACAGCATGCCCTAGCTGTTTTGGGACTGGAAGCTTGTCGAGAGAGAGTTGGTGAAATTGTTTAAATAATTTGAGTGTCACAGTGACACTAAGAACTGTTTCTCATGCCCTGTTTTCTGTGATGAAGGAAGCAGGGCATTGCCCAGATTGAAGTGCAGAGTACAGGGGGAAATGGGGATTCCAAGAGATCTGAGGCAGGGGACTGCTCCGTGTTCCTGAAGAGGGACAGTTGTTGTTTCGTGCTAGACACATGTCTGAAATCTGAGTTTTCGGTCTGTAAAGAAGGAAACTAAGGTAAGTTAGTAACCGTGGCCTTGGAGATGTGCTGTAGGAAGGCTTCAGAGCGACTTTGTGCCTCTGGCTCCAGTAGCTTGGGGTTACTCTGCCAGCATTGTTAGCAATGCATAGTGGGGAGCTGCTTCTGGCTGTGCACAGGAGATGCAAACTGGAGAGCGCTGAACAGGAATAAACAGGATGAAATCCCTGTGTGTGCTGCAGACACCATGTTCTAGTCCTTGTGATGTCTTGGGTCCCTTGATGTCAGAAGCTCACTTCTGACAGAGTGAAGCACTGGTTTTCCCAGCCCTCCTGCCAGTTCCCTATGACCTCCTGTTCGCAGTGTTTAGGGATCCACATGTGGTGAGGACGACTGGTCTGTGATCTACCATAACCACTAATGCAACCAAACTGCCTGGTGTGTTTGCAGTGTTCTGCAACCATTAAATATTGCACATAATTAACCTCTGTCTGCCAAGGGCACATGGCTAGAAAGGAAATCTGCCTGCCTGTCTACTTATGCATCTATTTATCATCCATTGATTTAAATCTGTCTTTCCATCCATCTTCTGCAATGTGCCTCCTGTTTGTCCAACATTTTAATGAAGGCATCAGGAACCCTGCAGCTCTCTCAGCTCCAAGAGCATCAGAGGCAGCACAGGTGTTTGAGCAAAGGAATATCAGGATTAGCTAAGAAACTCTCACAGTGGTGAAAAAGTTTCTGAAGCTGGCAGTTCTTTTCTGAACTCCCCCTGCCCTGTAACCACAGTTAAACTCTTCTCAGGAAGAGGAGATATTTCCTCTGTGTCAGTGAGAGCTACCCATAGCTTACCATTCAGAAATCAAAAGGTCAACAAGAGGGGCTGGAGGCATGGCTAAGTGATTAAGAGTCCTTTTACCAAGGACTCAGGGTCAGCTCCACAGTACCCACATGTCTGCTTCCAATCATCTGCAACTCCAGTTCCAGAGCATCTGAAATCCTCTTCTGTCCTCCTTCTGCAACAGGGACACATGCAGTGCAATACATACATACATACATGTATAGACACCTCCATATTACATACAGGGAAAACACATATACAAACTAAAAAAAGAAAAGCAAAATTTTTAAGTGGAATTGATTCAATCTGTTTGAGAAGAAATCATCGCAGAAGCCTTAACTGAGGTTTCAGACAGTCCAGGTGTACCTCCTGCCTGTGGCTTTTACTTATTTCCAGCCATTTAAAGATTTGACTTCATTATATTGCTATATTGTCCTGTAGAGACTGGCGGGAGCTCTTTCAGTGCCATCATGGTTAAAGTCTCCTTGACAGCGTCCATCACAGCCAGGCTCTGAGCAGAGAGCATAGACAGCAGGGAGCCCGTGCCAGAGGCAGCTCAGAGCTGCTCAGTTCCTGTCTGCTCCTTGGATTCCAAGAGAAAGGGCTTGTGACAATCAACAAAGGAGAAGGGGCTGCCAGCTCAGCCACAGCCTGGCCTGACAAACACGGTCACCCCGAGGTCCTGTAGATTCAGAGCTCGTGGTGGGACTTGTGAGGAGATGAGCCTGGAGAAGCCAACACCTTACACAGTAAGTGTTTCTGCTAACTATGTTTAATCATGGCTAAATGTGTAAATATGCTTTTATTTGTAGATTCCCAAGGTAATATTAATGTTTATCTAAATATATAATGTTTGTATGCACTTATACAAAATAAATATACTGGAAAACATATGAAAACTGCAAATCCAAAATCTTTTTAAATAGACTTATATGTTTCTTATCTTAAGCTCTTTTCCTTATTATTTGAAAACCAAATTCTTAAATGTATAAACCATATTTAAGCTGGAGAACAAAAGTAACGTATCCCGCAATACAATTCTATTACCCATCTGTGAGATGCCATCCCGGAGAGGAAATTTTTACTCTCTCTGTGTGCTCATCAGTTTTTATCTTGGGCTATTGAAAGAACTTTTATCATTTTGCACTCTCTAACCTTGGCCAAATAAGAAGTCAAAGTTATCATCATCATCATCATCATCATCATCATCATCACCACCATCACCATCACCATCACCACCACCATTCCCAGCAGCAGCACAGCAGCATGAGCAGGTTTAAGGTAGAATGGGCAGGGGAGTACTGGGTTGAGTGACAGTTGAAGGGTGACAATATTTGGTCACTGACTGGGCTCCATGCCCTAAGCTTCTTAGGGTTCTGAGCATTGATTGGTCCTGCTTGTGTGAGGATGGGGCTTCCTCCAAGCCTCACAGAAACTCTCAGAGTGGCCATATACTGGATATTAAGGAGGTTCATGTGTTTGAAAATTTTCCCTTGAATGTTACTTTAAAAAGTGTTTTATCTGAAATATCCCCCTAGAGGCTTAAAGATTCCAACTGATTCCTTAATCCATAGAAGTTAAGGCTAACTTCATATGTTTAAATCAAATCTATCAAAGTAAGTTTGATTTTTTTCATTTGGGGATAGGGGGTGGGCACTGAAACCCTTTTGTACTCGCATGGGGCATAATTTCCTAAGTTTGTAGTACTTGAGAAAAGAAAATGTCATTAGAAAAATACATGATGATGAACTTTGGAAAATTTATCATAAATTACCAATGCTTCTGACCAAGATGAAAATTTTAATTTTTACAAATATTGGTAGAACTATGTGCAATTTGCAATTCTGAGATCTGCAGGTTCAAAGAACTCTCTCTGTTAGCACAGTCAGGTAGAAGTACAAATCACTGAACATTCTTTCCTGAGGTCACATGACACTAACCCCAAAGCATTCTTGGTTGCTTAGGAGACACCCATGCACATCAGCACCTGGATGAACAACTACACAGGACAGTCAGAGTTCACCCTGGTGGGATTCTTCAGTCAATCCAAACACCCTGCTCTGCTTGCTGTGGTCATTTTTGTGGTTTTCCTGATGGCCTTGTCTGGGAATGCCCTCCTGATCCTTCTGATACGCTCTGACATCCGCCTCCACACACCCATGTACTTTTTCATCAGCCAGTTGTCCCTCATGGACATGATGTACATTTCTGTCACTGTGCCCAAGATGCTCCTGGACCAGGTCCTGGGGAGCCATGAGATCTCAGCTGCTGCCTGTGGGGTACAGATGTTTCTCTATGTGACTCTAGCAGGTTCAGAATTTTTCCTTCTGGCTGCCATGTCCTATGACCGCTACGTGGCCATCTGCCAGCCACTCCGTTATCCTGTCCTCATGAACCACAGGGTGTGTCTCCTCCTGATGTCTGTGTGCTGGTTCCTGGGATCCTTGGACGGCTTCATGTTCACTCCTGTCACCATGACCTTCCCATTCTGTGGATCCCGGGAGATCCACCACTTCTTCTGTGAGGTGCCCGCTGTGACAAAGCTCTCCTGCTCAGACACCTGGCTCTTTGAGACCCTCATGTACCTGTGCTGTGTGCTCATGCTTCTCATCCCCGTGACAGTCATTTCAAGCTCCTATTCATCCATCCTCCTCGCTGTCCACAGGATGAAGTCGGCAGAGGGCAGGAAGAAGGCTCTTGCCACCTGCTCCTCCCACATGACCGTGGTCATGCTCTTCTATGGCGCTGCTGTCTACACCTACATGCTGCCTGCCTCCTTCCACACCCCTCAGAAGGACATGGTGGTGTCTGTGTTTTACACGATCCTCACGCCTCTGTTGAACCCCTTAATCTATAGTCTGAGGAATAAGAATGTCGCAGAGGCTCTGAAGAGATTGTTGGGTGTGAGACCCCTCTTTCAGAAACAGTAAAGTGAGTAATTTGGAATGAATAGTTTCTTTTCCTTGTCTCTACACATCTGTTGCTCCAGGTTTCTGTAGAGTGAAGCTTTGCCATAGAAAATCCCTTCCCCTCTCCCCTGTGTGGTTGGTTGCTGCTCGGACTTCTGGGAACAGTTGGAGGGGATAAAAGGGCTGTGGAAGTCACTTAGAATTAGTTGCAGAAGTTAGAGCTAAGAGTTGCTGCATGATAGGCTCATGATAGAGAAGCAGGCAGAAATAAGGACAGATAAATGAACTAAGTGGGTTTTCTGTTTTTAAAAAAGTTCCAATTTAGATCTTTTCAGTAACTGCCGTGATGGGAGGAGCTAAACCAGAGTGGGAAGTATTTCCGAGTGAGTTCAGTTCCCCAGACATAGGGAGATTCAGGCAGCCAAGAGAAAAAGGCTGTAAGGTTTTTCTTTCCTGCCTATTCCTTTCCTCTTCTCCCTAACCCTATGAGTTAACTGAAGTTTTAAAAGTTACAAGTTAGAAATCTAGCAGCAGTGACCAGAGGGGCAGAGTCAAATAGCCAATGAGAGATAAACTGTTACATTTAGATACATTTTAAAAACATTTCTGAGCCCAGGTCCAAACCTCAAACAGCCAAGGAATCTACTATTTTATTTGTAAATACATTTTGAAAGGCGTCTACAAACCCTATTCAACAATACCAAATATTTAATACTATTAATAGCATATTATTTATCTTAATAATTACAGGTTTCACGGTGATATTGTGTCTGGAACGCTCACATGCCTGAGAGCATGATAGTTTCTGTCTCACCTAGGACCTCAATTGTGTAGCAATATGGACTTTCTGCATCAGCTTTGCTGAGAGATTGTGTCAAAAAGAGCTGCTGACTTAGTGCATGGGTTTGCTCTGTATGTTGTCATGTTTGTATGTTTCATTCCTTCCTTCTGTATGAGTATTGAGCAAGCCAACATTCCTGGCAGGGTCCCATTTGGTCATAGTGAGCGATATTTTTAATGGCATATTAAACATCTTTTTCCAGAATTTTGTGAAATAGTTGGTATAATTGTTTATCTTAGATATTGTTGCATGATTTTGTTATGTGCTTCCTGCTGTGTGTATTATAAGACCATCATCGTCTTGTGAGGTTTTGGTAAAGAGGGGTCCTCAATTTTTTGGAACAATTGAAGAATAGTTATTGCTTTTTAAACACTTGCTAGTAGTCATTGATTAAATTATTTTTTGGTCTTTAAAGTAAAGATTGTATTTTTAAGGCTATGCACGCTGTGTGAATGTGACAATGTGTCTCTCTCTCTGTGTCTTTGTGTGTATGTTTATTTGTATATGTCTGTGTGTGTTTTTGTGTGTATACGTTTATGTCTATACATGTATGTCTTTGTCTGTATCTGTTTATGTCTCTGTGTGTGTGTGTGTGTGTATGTGTGTCTATATGTGAGTGTATGTTGTGTGTCTGTGTATATGTTTCTGTGTATTTTTGTGTATGTGGTGTGTGTCTGTGTTTGAGTGAGTATATATGTATGTTTGTGCATTGTGTATATGTGAGTGTTTGTGAGAGTGTGTGGTGTATAGGTATGTGTGTATGTGTGTGTGTGTTCGTGTGTGTATGAGAATGCAGTATTAACCGAGGCCAGAAGAATTTATCAGATCCTCTGGAACTTGTTTCACAGGTGATTGTGAGCTGCCCATTATGGGTGCTGGGAACTGAAACATGTTGTTTTTGGTGACATAGATTTCTTCCAGGCATCCTATTGGCCTTATATTTTATCCATTCAACGGCTCGGTGTGTTTCATAGGAATGATGCAGCCCACTGTCACCTTGGTAACATCATGAGCAAGAGCACATGTCTGCACCGGCTCCTGCTTCCTAATTGTCTCGTACATCTTCCTTTCTCTTTTCTTACTGTCTATGCTTGTGGTAATGATATTATTATTTAGATCCATTTCTATTTGTTTTTAGTTCGTGTAAAGTTTTTACTTTGTGGTCATCATGAGGCTAAGAAATAATCTTATAGTAAAACAATTATTCTAAGGAGATAACTTTCGTCACAAAACAAAAGAAAAATAAATTGAAGAAGTTAAAATTTGCCCCACATATTGTATTTTGACATCACAATTTCCATCGTTTTACATTTGTAATCTCTTGATAATTTTGGTAATTGTGATCATTACAGTTATTTAATGGAGAGGAACACTGAATTATGCCTCCAGTCCCTGTATTATCATTTGTTGATATCCGACAAAGGGTGTGTGTGTGTGTGTGCGTGTGTGTAAGCGAGGTAGTGGGGAGACCTTGTCTCAAAAAACATCAAGAAGAAGTAAATTAAATATGGAGCCTATATTGCTTCAATAGTAAGTTATAAACAAATCTTAGTGAGAAATAACTCAACAGAAGCTTTAGGACGAAACTATGTGAATTAAAGATAAAGTCATAATTAAAGATTATGTCTTCAAGCCCAACCTTGGAAGGCAAAGGCAGCTGGATCTCTGAGTTTGAGGCCAGCTGGTCTGCAGACGAGGTCCAGAACAGTCAGGGCTACACAGAGACACCCTGTTTTGAAAACCCACACCAAACCAAAACAAAACAAAACAACAAACAACAACAAAAGCAGAGTTTTTTCCTTCACAGAAAACATAGGCAATAAAGGATAAAGCAGCCCCTGTGAAGAGCCAGCAGACTGTCTAGTGCCCGCCCTGTGCTGTGCAGAGTCTCCTGTCAGGCCCGACTCACCCTCTGATGCAGCCGCAGCCTGGGCCGCATGGGCGGGGCCAGCAGCTGGTTAAGAGCACACGGAAAAGGGGGCAAATGACTTCATCTCTGCTGGACAGCGCCCATTGCTGGTGAAAGGTTTTGTCAAGGACTGCCCTCTGGGACTTTAGAGAGTGCCAGGCACGCTAGCAGAAACCTCTGGCACAGCCAGATTTACCCCCAGTTTTGTTAATGTGGAAACTTAGCCGGTATTAACAATAACCTAGAATATTACCATCAAAACAGTCTGGTCCAAGGTGAATCAGTTATTGTATGTCCAGGCCCTTGTGTGCTGTACACAATTCTCATTATTCTCTCCCTCCTCAGCCTCTTTCTCTCTGTGTCTATGTGTTCCAATAAACTTCCAGTAGCTTTTATGACTTGATATCATCCACAGCTGTAGACTCTGAAGTTTGGGTTCAGCTGCTGCGTCTTAGACATCGCCATTGCACAGGTGGCTGACCCGGAGACCCCGCCCACCTGTGCCACCCTTCCCTCAGCTATTACATCATCCCTGTGCTCCGCTGTCAGTCACAGGCCATGTCCTCTAGAGCTGCATCCAACTTAAACTTTTGCTTCATTTGAAATACAGACAGGCAAATTACAGAACCATCTGCCAGTACAAGTGGCTTCTATGAAAATGTAAGTATTTATATTACACTACTTGGACCAAAGTCACACCTTGCCTTAAACTGCAGACATTTCTGCAGAGGCTACTGTGTAGTCAAAGCTGGAATTAAACAGGGAAGAAGACAGAGCCAACTCTGCACTCTTGATCTTGCAGCAAAATTGTTCTGAATACCAAAGGTTTCTGATCACTTTCCCACAATATGTTCCCTCATCACAGCATCCTCTGCTCCTCGGCCAGCACTCCTGAGCTCAGCCCCCTCAGGTTCACAGGGGCTTAACATGTAGATGGAGCAGTGTCTTGACCCCACTCCAGACTTGGTTTGAGTGCAGGACCTGGGTGGATTTCTTTTCCTGTTGCTGCTCTGGGGCAGCTGTATTAACTGCTCGTTGAGAAATATATACATACATACATATATATATATGTATATATATATATGTATATACACACACATACATACATATATATAAATATAATGTATATATATATCACACTCTTTCTCTAATATATATCAAATATATCTGTATCTCTATGTATATTTTAAGATCTCAATCTCTCTTTATACACACACACACACACACACACACACACACACACACATCACAGGTGATAAAACTTCCTAAAGCCATGATTGACTGCTAAATAGCCCATTGCCAGGTGTGGGATATCTTTCCTTGAGTTGTTTGGCATAGGAGTCCTGGAGACTCCCCAAGCAGTCCAGGCTATTGCTGTTGCTCTTGGTTACCAATTACAACTTGGGGGTGAGACCCTATGCTGAAGACATTGTTCTTCAATGTTCTCACAATTTTTCACAAGACATGGAAAAATGAACCTGGCAAAGACCAGGAAGTTTTCCCCCTTTGGCTGGTTTTACAGTACCAGAAGCTGCCCTGTAGGCTGCTGCTGCTTATTTTCCTGCACCCACAGCCTACATATTACCTCGTGGTGCTCTGAAAGATGGTCAGCAGGGAGGAAGACTCCTGCTGATAAGGTCTGGTTTCTCCATATCCTGTGACCAAAGTGCGTGGTGTCTTAAGATGATGGATATTGAACAGGTGACTATAATATAAATATGCACAGTTTCATAGGACACACTTTTAGTTGTAGATTGTTCTATAATTTGCATGCCACTTTTCAAATGAAACAAACATTTAATTTGAGTGCCAGTGTAGAAAACATGGCCTATGGCTGACATCAGGGCACAGGGATGCTGTCATGAGCAGATAGCAAAATGGCACATGAGGGTGGGGCCTCAGGTCAGTCTGCTGAGCACTGGTAAGGGGAGGTGTCTAGGACATAGCACCTGAACCCCTAGTGTCAGAGTCCACACATAAAAGATCACATGTCATCAAAACTCTTGGAAGTCTGTGTGAATATGCACACACATAGCAGGGGAGAGAAACAGAGGGACAGAGAATATATATTCTTGTAGAGGGAAAGCAGGCTCTTACAACCTTTTCAGACATCCCAGTGTTAGCTGTTACTTCTCTGTCCTCGCTCTCATCCCTCTCTCACATTCCCATTATGATTTTGTTGCATTGATTGGCTTATGTACCTCATGTTTGAAATTTATTGACAATGTTGAGATTTGAGATTACTGGTAATCCTGGTTACAATTCTATTTTACAAATCTGGAGAATTAAAAAAAGACACAGAGAGAAAACCACAGGTACGTAACAGGTTGTCTGTCAGTCTTTTTAGCTGTATTAATTACACCAGATCTCAAAGGAGCATTAATTACACAAACCTGCCACCCCACCCCTTAATGAGCAGAGGCCAGCCAAGGATGACATCACTCACTTGTGCTCTTAACCAGCGGCCACTGTCCCTTGATCCATGTGTCCCAGGCTGCCAGCTGCATCTGAGGTGAGTGGAGCTGACAGGAGACTGCACATGGTCACTGCTCCTGACCTATTGTCTGCTTTCAGATCTTGTATTGGCTCCTGACAATATTTCTTTGCTTTTCTTCTAACTTTTTAAAGCTTTCTTCAGAAAAGGAAATGCATTTTCTTAAAAACTCTTCAAATATTTTTAATTGTAATCGATTTAGCTTGCTTTATTCTCAGCTACTTAGGAACCGAAGAACACATATGCTGCCATTAAATGATCTTACAGCATGCCCTAGCTGTTTTGGGACCGGAAGCTTGTCGAGAGAGAGTGGGTGATATTGTTTAAATAGTTTGAGGGTCACAGTGACACCAACAACTGTTTCTCATGCCCTGTTTTCTGTGATGAACGAAGCAGGGAATTGCCTAGATTGAACCGAACAGGACAGGTGGTAACGGGGGTTTCTGAGGCAGGGGCATGCTCTGTGTCCCCAAAGAGCATGAATATGTGTCTTTAGTCAGTTTTTGTTTCATGCTAGACACACAGTCTGAAATCTGAGCTTTCAGTCTATAAACCATGTAAATAAAGTAAATGTGTAACCCTGGCCCTGGAGATGTGCTGTAGGAAGGCTTCAGGCTGACTTTGTGCTTCTGGCTCCAGTAGCTTGCCATTAGTCTGCCAGCATTGTTAGCAACCTGTAGTGGGGAGCTGCATCTGGCTGTGCACAGGAGAAGCAAACTGGAGAGCTCTGAAAAGGAATGAACAGGATGAAATCCCTGTGTGTGCCGCAGACACCGTTCCTAGTCCTTGTGGTGTCCTGGGTCCCTTGATGTCAGAAGCTCACTTTTGACAGACTGAAGCACTGGTTTTCCCAGCCCTCCTGCCAGTTCCCTATGACCTCCTGTTCGCAGTGTTTAGGGATCCACATGTGGTGAGGACGACTGGTCTGTGAGCTACCATAACCACTAATACAACCAAACTGCCTGGTGTGTTTGCAGTGTTCTGCAACCATTAAATATTGCACATAATTAACCTCTGTCTGCCAAGGGCACATGGCTAGAAAGGAAATCTGCCTGCCTGTCTACTTATGCATCTATTTATCATCCATTGATTTAAATCTGTCTTTCCATCCATCTTCTGCAATGTGCCTCCTGTTTGTCCAACATTTTAATGAAGGCATCAGGAACCCTGCAGCTCTCTCAGCTCCAAGAGCATCAGAGGCAGCACAGGTGTTTGAGCAAAGGAATATCAGGATTATCTAGGAAGCTCTCACAGTGGTGAAAAAGTTTCTGAAGCTGGCAGTTCTTTTCTGAACTCCCCCTGCCCTGTAACCACAGTTAAACTCTTCTCAGGAAGAGGAGATATTTCCTCTGTGTCAGTGAGAGCTACCCATAGCTTACCATTCAGAAATCAAAAGGTCAACAAGAGGGGCTGGAGGCATGGCTAAGTGGGTAAGAGTCCTTTTACCAAGGAGCAGGTTCAGCTCCCAGTACCCACATGTCTGCTCCTAAGCATCTGCAACTCCATTTCCAGAGCATCTGAAATCCTCCTCTGTCCTCCTTGTGCAACAGGGACACATGCAGTGCAATACATACATACATACATGTATACATACCTCCATATTACATACAGGGAAAACACATATGCATGCTAAAAAAAAAAGAAGAAATTAGAAATTTTTTAGAGGAAAGGGTTTAATTTGTTTAAGAAGAAATCATGGCTGAAGCTTTAACTGAGGTGTCAGAGAGTCCAGGTGTACCTCCTTCCTGTTGCTTTTACTTATTTCCAGCCATTTAAAGATTTGACTTCATTATATTGCTATATTGTCCTGTAGAGACTGGCGGGAGCTCTTTCAGTGCCATCATGTTTAAAGTCTCCTTGACAGCGTCCATCACAGCCAGGCTCTGAGCAGAGAGCATAGACAGCAGGGAGCCTGTGCCAGAGGCAGCTCAGAGCTGCTCAGTTCCTGTCTGCTCCTTGGATTCCAAGAGAAAGGGCTTGTGACAGTCAACAAAGGAGAAGGGGCTGCCAGCTCAGCCACAGCCTGGCCTGACAAACACGGTCACCCCGAGATCCTGTAGATTCAGAGCTCGTGGTGGGACTTGTGAGGAGATGAGCCTGGAGAAGCCAATTCCTTACACAGTAAGTGTTTCTGCTAACTATGTTTAATCATGGCTAAATGTGTAAATATGCTTTTATTTGTAGATTCCCAAGGTAATATTAATGTTTATCTAAATATATAATGTTTGTATGCACTTATACAAAATAAATATACTGGAAAACATATGAAAACTGCAAATCCAAAATCTTTTTAAATAGACTTATATGTTTCTTATCTTAAGCTCTTTTCCTTATTATTTGAAAACCAAATTCTTAAATGTATAAACCATATTTAAGCTGGAGAACAAAAGTAACGTATCCCGCAATACAATTCTATTACCCATCTGTAAGATGCCATCCCGGAGAGGAAATTTTTACTCTCTCTGTGTGCTCATCAGTTTTTATCTTGAGCTATTGAAAGAACTGTCATCATTTTGCACTCTCTAACCTTGGCCAAATAAGAAGTCAAAGTTATCATCATCATCATCATCATCATCATCATCATCATCATCATCACCATCACCACCACCATTCCCAGCAGCAGCACAGCAGCATGAGCAGGTTTAAGGTAGAATGGGCAGGGGAGTACTGGGTTGAGTGACAGTTGAAGGGTGACAATATTTGGTCACTGACTGGGCTCCATGCCCCAAGCTTCTTAGGGTTCTGAGCATTGATTGGTCCTGCTTGTGTGAGGATGGGGCTTCCTCCAAGCCTCACAGAAACTCCCAGAGTGGCCATATACTGGATATTAAGGAAGTCCATCTGTTTGAAAATGTCCCCTTGAATTGTTACTTTAAAAAGTGTTTTATCTGAAATATCCCCCTAGAATCTTTTATATTCCAATTGAATACTTTATCGAGGTGAAGGCTACTTAATATGTTCAATTTTAATCTCTCAAAATAACTTTGATTTTACGTTTTTGAGGAGGTCAATGAATGACCACTTATGTTAGTATGGGACAGCATTTCTTAAGTTTGTAGTACTTCATTGAAGACACTGTAGTTAGGAAGCTTCATGACAATGAACTATGGAAAATTTAATTTGAATTACCAACGCTCCAGACAAAGATATGAATGCTAAGTTTTCAAAGATTTGGTTGAACTATGTGTAATTTATCATCCTCAGATCTTCAGGCTCAGAAAACTCTCTCTATTAGTCAGGTAGAAGCACACATCAGTGAACACTCATTCCTAGGGTGCCATGACAGTAACCCCATGGCATTCTTGGTTGCCTAGGAGACATGTCTGCACATCAGCACCTGGATGAACAACTACACAGGACAGTCAGAGTTCACCCTGGTGGGATTCTTCAGTCAATCCAAACACCCTGCTCTGCTTGCTGTGGTCATTTTTGTGGTTTTCCTGATGGCCTTGTCTGGGAACGCCCTCCTGATCCTTCTGATACGCTCTGACATCCGCCTCCACACACCCATGTACTTTTTCATCAGCCAGTTGTCCCTCATGGACATGATGTACATTTCTGTCACTGTGCCCAAGACGCTCCTGGACCAGGTCCTGGGGAGCCATAAGATCTCAGCTGCTGCCTGTGGGGTACAGATGTTCATCTATTTGACACTAGGAGGTTCAGAATTTTTCCTTCTGGCTGCCATGTCCTTTGACCGCTATATGGCCATCTGCCAACCACTCCGTTATCCTGTCCTCATGAACTACACAGTGTGTCTCCTCCTGACATCTGTGTGCTGGCTCCTGGGATCCTTGGATGGCTTCATGCTCACGCCTATCACCATGACCTTCCCATTCTGTGGATCCCGGGAGATCCACCACTTCTTCTGTGAGGTACCCGCTGTGACAAAGCTCTCCTGCTCAGACACCTGGCTGTATGAGACCCTCATGTACCTGTGTTGTGTGCTCATGCTTCTCATCCCCGTGGCAGTCATTTCAAGCTCCTATTCATCCATCCTCCTCATCGTCCACAGGATGAAGTCAGCAGAGGGCAGGAAGAAGGCCCTTGCCACCTGCTCCTCCCACATGACCGTGGTCATGCTCTTCTATGGCGCTGCTATCTACACCTACATGCTCCCTGCCTCCTTCCACACCCCTCAGAAGGACATGGTGGTGTCTGTGTTTTACACAATCCTCACGCCTCTGTTGAACCCCTTAATCTATAGTCTGAGGAATAAGAATGTCACAGAGGCTCTGAAGAGATTGTTGGGTTTGAGACCCCTCTTTCAGAAACAGTAAAGTGAGTACCCAGGAATGGATAGTTTCTTTTCTTTGTGTCTACACATCTGTTGTTACAGGTCTCATGATCATATTGTGCGTGGAACGCTCACATGCCTGAGAGCATGATACTCTCTGTCTGTCACCTAGGACCTCAATTCTGGAGGAATATGGACGTTCTCCATCAGCTTTGCTGAGAGATTGTGTCAAAAAGAGATGCTGACTTAGTGCATGGGTTTGCTCTGTATGTTGTCATGTTTGTATGTTTCATTCTTTCCTTCTGTATGAGTATTGAGCAAGCCAGCGTACCTGGCAGGGTCCCACTTGGTCATAGTGAGCGATATTTTTAATGGCATATTAAATATCCTTTTCCATTATTCTTGGAGAAGTTGGCATAATATTGTATATACTGTTGCATGTTTTTTGCTATGTGCTTCCTTGCTGTATCCTAAGAGCAGCAGCCTCTTGTGAGGGTGTGGGGATTGAGGGGTCCTCAATTGGAACAGCTGAAGAATTGTTATTGCTTTGGAAACACTTGCTAGTAATCATCAATTAAACCATTTTTTGGTCTTAAAATAGTTTTTATTTTTAAGGCTATGCGTGTTGTGTGATTGTGACAATGTGTCTCTGTCTGTCTTTGTGTGTATATGTCTGTGTGTTTTTTTGTGTGTATATGTTCATGTCTATACATATATGTGTTTGTGTGTGTCTGTATGTGTTTGTGTCTGTTTGGGTTTTTATGTGTCTGTGTGTGTTGTGTGTCTATGTATATGTATTTGGGAATGTTTGTGTGTGTGGTGTGTATCTGTGTTTGAGTTAGTGTGTACGTATGTGTGTGTATTTTTGTGTCTGTGAGTGCGAATGTATTTGTGTGTGTGTGTGAGTGTGTGTGTGTATGTGTGTATGTGTGCATACATATGTGAGTGTGTTGGGGGCCGATGATACCCAGGCTGTGGACGTAACCAGCTGGACAAGGATCCTGGTTTTTCCCTTAGCTTGGAGTCTGAAGCCCACCCACTACTTTGCCCCTTTCTCATCTTTACTGTATGGTGACAAAAGCCTCTCATCAATAATATTGTCTATTTTGGCCTATTAGTGAAAACTCAAATCAATTCCTGGGCTGGATGGGAGAGGAACACTGCCATCTCAACTCTAAGTAATTGTAACAGTCTTACTGGCCTTCAAGTTTTTGGCATGTGTGAATACTATTCATGCTTTCTGTAGATACATAAAAAATTATTCTTGGTAAAACTGACATTCCCATAGAGACAAAGCCATAGTCAAGAACAGAAATGAAATCTAGACAGTATGTCAGCAAGCTTGAAAAAGCAAATAGATAATTCACCCCTGAATGCCTGCCCCCTTTTATTGCAGCAAGTATGCAGACCTAAAATCAGCTATTCATTAATAGACTATTGTGTTAAGACTACCCACTAAAATTAACCTTGAAGATTAGAAGCCTGCAGCTAGGAGGGGATGAACACTCTTGCATTGATGTATGCCCAAACACCTGCATCCTGTTAGATGAGAAGTTAGCAGTTTTGCTATTTCAGTCAGGACAACTTTCTGTCTTGAGGGGAGTCTTGTAATTTTTCCCCAGTGTGCACACTGTTAATTTTTCTCTTAACTTTTCTAACTTCTAATTTCTTTATTTCTATTATTAAAGAAACTCTCTTGTGTGTCATAATCATCATAAAGTGTATTCTTGTGTCTCACTAAAGCGCGTAAGCATGTCAACTAAAGGGTCCCATAAAAGAGTGAAGTCCTGCGTTCACTTGTCATAACTTCGTTGTTTACCCCCCTCTGTGGAGACTGAGGACCCCGTGTGGACTAGCGCTGGACTCGACTCCTGCATGATCGCAGGGTCAACAGAGGCCAGCAGTGTTTATCAGATCCTCTGGAACTTGATTCGCAGGTGGTTGTGAGCTGCCCAACATGGGTGCTGGGAACTGAAACATGTTGTTTTTGGTGAAATGGATTTTTTCCAGGCATCCTATTGGCCTTATCTTTTGTCCATTCAACGGCTCGATGTGTTCCATAGGAATGATGCAGTCCACTGTCACCATGGTAACATCATGAGCAAGAGCACTTGTCTGCACCAGCTCCTGCTTCCTAATTGTCTTGTACATTCCTTCTTTCTCTTTTCTTACTGTCTATGCTTGTGGTAATGATATTATTATTAAGATCCTTACTTTTTGTTTTTGGTTTATGAAAATATTTTACTTTGTGGTTAGCATGAGGCTAAGAAATAATCTTATAGTAAAACAATTATTCTAAGGAGATAACTTGGGTCATAAAAACAAAAAAAGAATAAATATAAGAATTTAAAATTATCCTACATATTCAACCTTGACATCACAATTTCCATGATTTTACATTTGTTATCTCTTGATAATTTTTGTAACTGTGATCTTTAAAATTGTTTAATGGAGAGGAGCAGTGAACTATGTCACCAGTCCCACTTTTCTCATTTGTTGATATCTGACAAAGTGTGTGTGTGTGTCTGTGTGTGTAGAAGAGAGGTAGTAGAGAGACGTTGTTTCAAAAATGTCAAAAACAAGTAAATTAAAGATGGAGCCTATATTGCTTCATTCATAAGTTAGAAAAATCTCAGTGAGAAAATACTGAACAGAAGCTTAAGGACCAAACTGTGTGAGTTAAAGATGAAGACATAATTAAACATTTTATCTTCAGTCCCACCCTTGGGAGGAAAGGAAGTTGGATCTCTGAGGTCCAGAACAGTCAGGGCTACACAGAGACACCCTGTTTTGAAAACCCACACCAAACAAACAAACAACAAAACAACATCAACAAAAGCAGAGTTTCTTCCTTCACATGGAAAGATAGGCAATAAAGGATAAAGCAGCCCCTGTGAAGAGCTAGCAGACTGTCTAGTGCCCGCCCTGTGCTGTGCAGAGTCTCCTGTCAGGCCCGACTCACCCTCTGATGCAGCCGCAGCCTGGGCCGCATGGGCAGGGCCAGCACCTGGTTAAGAGCACACGGAAAAGGGGGCATGTGACATCATCTCTGCTGGACAGCGCCCATTGCTGGTGAAAGGTTTTGTCAAGGACTGCCCTCTGGGACTTTAGAGAGTGCCAGGCACGCTAGCAGAAACCTCTGGCACAGCCAGATTTACCCCCAGTTTTGTTAATGTGGAAACTTAGCCGGTATTAACAATAACTAGAATATTACCATCAAAACAGTCTGGTCCAAGGTGAATCAGTTATTGTATGTCCAGGCCCTTGTGTGCTGTACACAATTCTCGTTATTCTCTCCCTCCTCAGCCTCTTTCTCTCTGTGTCTATGTGTTCCAATAAACTTCCAGTAGCTTTTATGACTTGATATCATCCACAGCTGTAGACTCTGAAGTTTGGGTTCAGCTGCTGCGTCTTAGACATCGCCATTGCACAGGTGGCTGACCCGGAGACCCCGCCCACCTGTGCCATCCTTCCCTCAGCTATTACATCATCCCTGTGCTCTGCTGTCAGTCACAGGCCATGTCCTCTAGAGCTGCATCCAGCTTAAATGTTTGCTTCATTAGAAAAAGAGACAGGCAAATTACAGAACCATCTGCCAGTACAAGTGGCTTCTATGAGAATTTAAATATTTATATTATGCTTCTTGCACCAAAGTCACCCCTTGCCTTAAACTGCAGGCATTTCTACAGAGGCTACTGGGTAGTCAAAGCTGGAATTAAACAGGGAAGAAGACAGAGCCAACTCTGCACTCTTGATCTTGCAGCAAAATTGTTCTGAATACCAAAGGTTTCTGATCACTTTCAATTGACATGGGGGTGTTCCCATGCCAACCTCATCACACAGCATTCTCTCTCCTCAGCCCACACTCCTGAGCTCAGCCCCCTCAGGCTCACAGGGGTTTAGCATGTAGATGGAGCAGTGTCTTGACCCCACTCCACACTTGGTTTGAGTGCAGGACCTGGGTGAATTTCTTTTCCTGTTACTGCTGGTCTGGGGCAGCTGTATCAACTGTGGGTGCCAGAGGCTCTGTGGACCTTCAGGGGTGTCCTCCACCTGAGGCAGCTGACTCAGCAGTGTTAGGACACAGGTGTCTTCTGTGCTGCATGGTGTCAGGGAGGGGACACCAGGAGTTCCACAGTCCCCAGCATCTAATGCACAATGAGGGGTGCATGCAGGTGCCGAGGTGACAACATTTGTCAGGTTGTCAGCAGCCTGCACTACAGGTTGTCACTCTTGTGTGATCCATGTCTCACAGGAACTTCTCCAGCTTGAGGGGTGAAGGCTCTGTAGAACCCTGGAAAGTGATCCGTGAGGATCTCTGTTGCAGAAGGGAAATAAAAACAAGGAACATCAAACAATCAAATCCCATGTAATAAAAAGTGAGAAGCCCACGCTACAACATGGATGTCTTAAAGAAATGCACTGAAAACAGTTCTGGAAATGACGGCAGCTGATGCACAGTACCGTCTGCCTGCCCACCAGTACACTGAACTGACACTGCTGTCCCTAGGGACGTGGGAAACATGTTATGGCTGACTGCGCATCTCTCCTGCCTCCTTCTGAAGAGGATTTGCTAGGATGTCTTTCTTCCTTCATGTTCAAAGTGTTATGAGGATTATCAGGGGTTAGTGAGGCTTGTAGGTGTCACATAGCTCTTTATAGCTTTAGTTGCTGTTCCTGGAACGGAAGAATGGCTTGTTCTAACTCCAGTTGCTTCAAATATTCCATCCTACCTCTAGATGCTAATTCAGAACTAAAGATGGTTTATTCTTTTGCTAATTTCATCCTGATCCTAGTCTTGGACCCCTGGACATTTCAGCCTGCCTACAATCTAGAACATTTAAGCCTCTGAGGCTTACTCCTGACTGTGCCCCTCTGAGTAGCTCCTTCTGAACTCAGAGCTGTACTAAACTCTTCAGATACTGGCTTGCTCAACTCACTTGCTGTTTAGGCTCAAACTCTTCTCCATGCTGACTGGTTCAAACTGATCTTCCTACCTGGCTGACTTTTTTTGACTGTATTCTTCTGACTGTGACAGACTCTGACTTCTGCAACTTCTCTGACTGAACTGCTCTGTTCAGCTTCAAACTGGCTCACTTGTCCCTCCTGATACTGACTTTTTCTGCTGAACTGCCTCTATGTCTCTGTCTCAGACTACTCCGAGTGCTAAGAGTACCTCATACTGCTTCTCTGTCTCTTTGCCTCAATTTTCCTTCAGATTGCCTCAGTCTGACTGCCTTACTGTCTCTGTGTCTTGTTCTCATCCTCCACAGACTGAACTGAGAGACTACTGATCTATTGGGAGGGTTGTGGGTGCCCTCACTCTGACTAACTGCTTACTCTTTCTGTGATTCCTCACTTTGCCTACCTTCCCTCTGCCTCATCTTAGATATAACGTCCTATCTGACACTTACTCTTGAGCTCTGCTCCCTGTTTCTGCTTCTACTTGATTCTGTCTTACAGATTAAAGGTGTGTGCTACCAGTTCTGGAGATTAAAGGTGTGTACCAACATTCCTTCTACATTCCATTCTAACCACAAATGCCTTTGAATGAGATTCCTTCATGTAGACTCCTGGATGTGATTAGTTCATTTAGACCCTTGTATACAAACTCTTCCTAGCTATCACAAAGGCCTTTTTCTCTATACCTAGAAAGTTATCCCAGTATTTGGCTCACTACAAATAGGAATTCAACTTCTGTTTGTGTATTTTCCTCCAGAGAAGCAAATATTGAACAGAAGTAGCAAGAAAGCTATTTTTAGTAAAAAGAAGATTTCTATATGGTAAGACTTATCTCTAAATTAAGATGGCTAACCATTTCCAGAGTGCAAACAATAAATTTGAATGTGAAAAGCCCAAACATGTCACAGAAGCTCTGGGTGATGTATGTAATGTATGTAAAAGATGAGCCATAAAGATCTTTAAATGATGTTTATCAAAAATTCAAGGTCAAAAATTTCATGAAACATTTATTTAAATCATTAGGGCCCTCTGATGTTATTGATCTTCTCATGATTACATTTTCAAGGGCTGACTTAATGACAAAAAGTGGCGAGGCCCTCCAAAGCCTTATTTAAATGCTGCACAAAATTTAAATGTGCCTGAGTGATGCAACTGACCTCTGGGTGTTGGCTAACTCTACTGGAGAACTCTATTGAGGTGGACAGAGGGATTAAAGGGGCAGGAATTTCTACCTCACACCCTCACGACCTTCTATGTCCCAAGTGACAGTTAGATATCTTTCAAAAGGTCCTGCAGTTCTAGTGACACACCTGTCCTCTTATCAAAGAGGCCATGGAAACTCCACATGGTGGATGCTAAACAGTGTACATACTGGAAGGAAAAGAGTCGATATGGAGGGACATACTTCCCATGCTTCCAAATGAAGCAGTGGTCAGAAAGACCACTATCCCCAACTGATGACACAATTGGTAAAGGAAAGGCTGGAAGACTAGGGGCTCTCCTAATCTAAATGATCTTTGAAGAACACACCCT
The DNA here is from genome assembly GCA_026225945.1 of Cricetomys ansorgei. Classification (NCBI taxonomy): domain Eukaryota; kingdom Metazoa; phylum Chordata; class Mammalia; order Rodentia; family Nesomyidae; genus Cricetomys; species Cricetomys ansorgei. The sequence continues at coordinate 44,380 of JAMJFZ010000573.1, read as the reverse complement.
TAACTGGCCTTCACAGAACAACCACAACAACAAGGTTTATATTGATTATTAGTATGCTCTTAAACACCTAACAAGAACTGTAACCATGTAGGGATTATAAGACTTGATAGCCGGATTGAAAAATTCTGAGCCTGCTGGTGTCACACAGAAGGACAAGCAGCTGATGAAAAGTACAAGGGTGTGTGGAGGTGGATGCCAGAGAGTTTCAGAAGTATCAGAGGGCACTCCCAGTCAAGGCCATCAGGAAAACCACAAAAATTACCACATCAAGCAGGATGGGCATTTGGGATGACTGAAGATTCCCCGCAGGCGAAATATGACTGTGTAGTGTAGTTGCTCCTCCAGGTGCTGATGTGCATGGGTGTCTCCTAAGCAAACTAGAATGCTATGGGTTTAGTGTCCTGTGACCATAGGGATGGATGCTTGGTGAAGTGTGCTTCAAACTGATTGTACTAAGAGAGAGAGTTGTCTGGGTCCGAAGACCTGAAGTTTATAATCTATCTGTAATATAAGAAAATTTAAAGCAGAGTTCTTATCTGTGATTAGAACCATCTAAAGGCCTAGTGAAACTGCCACATTTCATGGCGGTGAAGTATCCAGGTCACATTTTCCCAGAAGGACCAGCTTCTTTAGGATCACTTCCCTAGACTATCACAACCCACTGCTCCCACAGGGAAATCAAACTTATTGAGAAGATGTTGTTAGCCTGAAGGATGAACACAGTCTGAACCCTATGGATTAATGGTCAAGCTTGGGTTTTTAAAATCTTAGAGATGTATTCCAGATAACAGTTACACAGAGAGCAAATTGAATATAGTGAGGAAAAACTAATCCCCTACATGCGAAGCCCCTTTACCCTGAGGGTTGTGTGACACTGAGAGGCTCTGTGCTTTGTGCAGCAGCCTCATCCCACAGGCGGTTCCCACGGGGAGAGGACCCACTCACTGGCCAGACCAGCCATGGTCCAGCCTTTCTTCAGGCGCCCAGTCCTCTGTGCACTCTGATTATAAGGAGAGTCACTTTTCTCTTTTGATTTGGCCAAAACTAAATGACATAATGTGCACTCTCCGAACTATGACAGAGTCCCATGGACTATGGCACGCATCAGAGAGTTCATGGGCACTGTTTCCCAGGACTGGCTCAGGGAGGCACGTTAATGTTATGGGACTGTGAGATGTGTCGCTGTGGTTCTCAGTGTCAGGATCTGTTTACACATTTAGGAGTTATGTTTTCAGCAAGTACCACCTGCTGTCACTCATTTGTGGATCTCAGTGTTGGTTCTTTTTCTTGTGTGTGTTTAATTTGGGGAATCCATATAAGACACAAAACTGGGAAGTACTGATGTGTGGGAAGGGAGAGGAAGATCTAAAGGGATACAGAATGGTAGACATATGTGGGACAAAGGAAAAAAGAAAATGGGGAATATGTCTGTCAGCTTTTTTAGCTGTATTAATTACACCAAGTCTCAAAGGAGCATTATTTACGCAAACCTGCCACCCCACACCTTAATGAGCAGAGGCCAGCCAAGGATGACATCACTCACTTGTGCTCTTAACCAGTGGCCACTGTCCCTTGACCCATGTGTCCCAGGCTGCCAGCTGCATCTGAGGTGAGTGGAGCTGACAGGAGACTGCACATGGTCACTGCTCCTGACCTAAAGTCTGCTTTCAGATCTTCTACTAGTCCTTGACAATAGTTCTTTGCTTTTCCTCTATCTTTTAATACATTTTTGCACACAAGAAAATGCACTCTCTCTAAAAATTTTCAAATATTCTTTTAAAAATGCAATAGATTTAGCATGCTTTATTCTCAGCTATTTAGGAACAGCAGAACACATATGCTGCCTTCTTAAATGATCTTACAGCATGCCCTAGCTGTCTTGGGACTGGATGTTTGTGGAGAGAGAGTGGGTGATTTTCCTTCAATGATTTGAGGGTCACAGTGACACTAAGAACTGCTTCTAATGCTTTTTTTGCATGATGAAGGAAGCAGGGCATTGTCCAGTTTGAAGTGCAGAGTACGGGGGAAATGGGGATTCCAAGAGATCTGAGGCAGGGGACTGCTCCGTGTTCCTGAAGAGGGACAGTTGTTGTTTCATGCTAACACATGTCTGAAATCCAAGTTTTCAGTCTGTAAACAAGGAAAATAAGGTAAGTTAGTAACCCTGTCCTTGGAGATGTGCTGTAGGAAGGCTTTGTGCTTCTGGCTCCAGTAGCTTGGGGTTACTCTGCCAGCACTGTTAGCTCCCTGTAGTGGGGAGCTACATCTGGCTGTGCACAGGAGATGCAAACTGGAGAGCGCTGAACAGGAATGAACAGGATGAAATCCCTGTGTGCCGCAGACACCGTGTTCTAGTCCTTGTGGTGTCCTGGGTCCCGTGATGTCAGAGGCTTACTTTTGACAGAGTGCTGCATTGCTATTCCCAGCACAGTCTCTCAGTTGCCTATGACCTCCTGTCCGCAGTGTGTAGGGATCCACATGTGGTGATGACGACTCGTCTGTGAACCACCATATCCACTAAAACAACCAAGCTGCCTGGTGTGTTTGCAGTGTTCTGGAACTTTTAAATATTGAATATAACTAACCTCTATCTGCCACCAGAACTTGAACAGGAAGAAAATCTTTCTGTCTGTCTACTTAAGCATCTATCTATCATTTATTTATCTAAATCTGTCTTTTCATCCATCTTCTGCAATGTGCCTCCTATGTGTCCAACATTTTAATGAAGGCATCAGGAACCCTGCAGCTCTCTCAGCTCCAGGAGCATCAGAGGCAGCACAGGTGTTTAAGCAAAGGAGTGTCAGGATCAGTTGAAGGAAGACTCACAGTGGTGCAAAGGTTCATTAGCTGGCAGTTCTTTTCTGAACTCCCCCTGCCCTGGTAACCTCAGCTAAACTCTTCTCTGGCAGAGGAGTTGTTTCTTCTGTGTCAGTGAGAGCTACCCAAGCTTAACATTTAGAAATCAAATGGTTGAAAAGAGGGGCTGGAGGCATGGCTAAGTGGTTAAGAGCACTGGTTGTTTTACAAAGGACCCAGGTTCAGACCCTGGTACCCACATGTCAGCTCCTAACCATCTGCAACTCCAGTTCCAGAGCATCTGAAATCCTCTTCTGTTCTTCCTAGGGTACAGGGACACATATAGTGCCATACATGCATATATACATACTTACATACATACATACATGAATACAGGGAAATCACACATACAAGCTAAAAAAATGTGGAATTTATTAAGTGGAAATGATTCAATCCGTTTAAGGAGATATCATGGCAGAAGCTTTAACTGATGTTTCAGTCAGGCTAGCTGTACTTCTTGTCTGTGGCTTTTACTTGTTTCCAGCCATTTAAAGATTTGACTTCATTATATTGCTATATTGTCCTGTAGAGACTGGCGGGAGCTCTTTCAGTGCCATCATGGTTAAAGTCTCCTTGACAGCGTCCATCACAGCCAGGCTCTGAGCAGAGAGCATAGACAGCAGGGAGCCTGTGCCAGAGGCAGCTCAGAGCTGCTCAGTTCCTGTCTGCTCCTTGGATTCCAAGAGAAAGGGCTTGTGACAGTCAACAAAGGAGAAGGGGCTGCCAGCTCAGCCACAGCCTGGCCTGACAAACACGGTCACCCCGAGGTCCTGTAGATTCAGAGCTCGTGGTGGGACTTGTGAGGAGATGAGCCTGGAGAAGCCAACACCTTACAAGGTAAATTTTTGCTAACTATGTTTAATCATGGCTAAATGTGTAAATATGTTACATATTTATTTGTAATTCCTATGTTAATATAAATGTTTATCTAAATATATAAAGGTTTTATTCATTTATACAAAAAGTGTGCTTGAAAACATATGAAATATTTCAAACCCAAATTCTTTTTAAGTAAGCTGTACAGATTAGTTATTTGAAGATGTTTTTGTTATTATTTTGAAAAACAAACCTTTTTTTTTTTGGTTGTTTTTTCAAGACAGGGTTTCTCTGTTGTAACTCTGCTGTCCTGGAACTCACTCTGTAGACCAGGCTGGCCTTGACTGCACAGAGATCTGTCTGTCTCTGCCTCTCAAGTGCTGGGATTAAATGCGTGGGCCAGCACTGCCCAGCGAAAACCAAAGTCTAAAATTGTAAGCCGTGTTTGAACTGGAGAACAATATTGTGTCCTGTAGCGCCACACTATTACCCATCTCTAAGATGCCATCCCGGAGAGGAAGTTTTACTCTCTCTGTGTGCTCATCCGTCTTTATTTTGAGATATTAACAGAACTTTCATCATTTCGCTTTATTTAATCTTGGCCAAATTCAAATCAAAGTTATCATCATCGTTATCACCATCCTCATCACCTCCACCACCATAATCATCACCCCCAGCATCGTCACAACCCCCAGCAACAGCACCAGCATCAGCAACCCCCCCCACCCTCATGCATGGCAGTGTGAGCACGATTTTAGGTAGAATGGCTGGAGGAATAGTGGGCTGAATGACAGTTGAATGGTGACAGTATTTGGTCACTGAGCGTGCTCCTTTCCTGTTAGGGTTCTGAGCATTGATTGGTCCTGCTGTGTGAAGATGAGGCTTCCTCCAGGCAGCACAGACACTCTCAAGAGTGGCCATACCTTCAGGATCAAGGAAGTTTGTCTGCTTGAACTTTCCCCCCTAATGTGTTACTGTTAAAAGTATTTTTATATGAAATGCCCCCTAGAGTCTTGAAGTTTCCAATTTAATCATTAATCCATTCAAGTCAAGGCTAACTTCATATGTTCAAATCACATCTCCCAAAATAATTCTGATTTTACATTTTTTGGGCAAAGGGTCACTAAATCACCATTTGAGTTAGCATGGGGCATAATTTCTTAAGTTTGTAGGACTTGAGCGAAGACAATGCTGTTAGGAGAATACATTTTAGAGGAACATTTGGAATTTTTATGTTAAGAAAAGCTTTTGGTTTAACTTAATAGTCACTAGAGGTTCGTGTTCCCACCCCAGCTGTGGTATAGTAGTTTAGTAGTTGGAATTGGAATACTTGATGCAGGGGGATGTAATGTGGTTGGGTGCAGTCATTCTGGCAACTGTAGCTTGTCTTTGGGAATGTGTGCCAAATGCATTTATGGGAACTTTTGGCTTAGGGCATAAAAGATCTGAAGCCCCAAGCATCATGGTGGGCGCTGGTGGTTCATTGGTTGGGTTGCTGTCGTTAGTGAGATAATTCCTAAGAGAACAAATATTGGAGAGATTCGAGCTTAGGAGAGCCTAAAAATAGGCTGCGAAGATTTCTACCTTTCTCAATTTCTGTACTAAAGCCACTAGTAAAAGCAGTGAAGATTTCTATCTTTCTTTTCTCCTTCCCTAAATTGAGGGGAAAAGATTATAGGGTAATGTTACACTACATGACCTTGAACTATGGAAAATTTATCATAAATTACCAATGCTTCTGACCAAGTTTTCAAAAAATTGGTTGAACTATGTGTAATTTGCAATCTTCAGATCTCCTGGCCCCAAAATTCTCCCTGTTAGCACATTCAGGTAGAAGCACCCATCACTGAACATTCATTCCTAGGATCACATGACTCTAACCTCATAGCACTCTTGGTTGCCTAGGAGACACCCATGGACATCAGCACCTGGATGAGCAACCACACTGGGCAGTCAGAGTTCACCCTGGTGGGATTCTTCAGTCAATCCAAACACCCTGCTCTGCTTGCTGTGGTCATTTTTGTGGTTTTCCTGATGGCCTTGTCTGGGAACGCCCTCCTGATCCTTCTGATACGCTCTGACATCCGCCTCCACACACCCATGTACTTTTTCATCAGCCAGTTGTCCCTCATGGACATGATGTACATTTCTGTCACTGTGCCCAAGATTCTCCTGGACCAGGTCCTGGGGAACCATAAGATCTCAGCTGCTGCCTGTGGGGTACAGATGTTTCTCTATGTGACTCTAGCAGGTTCAGAATGTTTCCTTCTGGCTGCCATGTCCTATGACCGCTATGTGGCCATCTGCCAGCCACTCCGTTATCCTGTCCTCATGAACCACAGGGTGTGTCTCCTCCTGATGTCTGTGTGCTGGCTCCTGGGATCCTTGGACGGCTTCATGCTCACGCCTATCACCATGACCTTCCCATTCTGTGGATCCCGGGAGATCCACCACTTCTTCTGTGAGGTGCCCGCTGTGACAAAGCTCTCCTGCTCAGACACCTGGCTCTTTGAGGCCCTCATGTACCTGTGCTGTGTGCTCATGCTTCTCATCCCTGTGACAGTCATTTCAAGCTCCTATTCATCCATCCTCCTCGCTGTCCACAGGATGAAGTCGGCAGAGGGCAGGAAGAAGGCTCTTGCCACCTGCTCCTCCCACATGACCGTGGTCATGCTCTTCTATGGCGCTGCTGTTTACACCTACATGCTGCCTGCCTCCTTCCACACCCCTCAGAAGGACATGGTGGTGTCTGTGTTTTACACGATCCTCACGCCTCTGTTGAACCCCTTAATCTATAGTCTGAGGAATAAGAATGTCGCAGAGGCTCTGAAGAGATTGTGGAGTGTGAGACCCCTCTATCAGAAACAGTAAAGTGAGGAATATGGAGTGAATAGTTTCTTTTCCTTGTCTCTACACATGTGCTGTTACAGGTCTCATGATCATATTGTTCGTGGAACGCTCACATGCCTGAGAGCATGATACTCTCTGTCTGTCACCTAGGACCTCAATTCTGGAGGAATATGGACTTTCTGCATCAGCTTTGCTGAGAGATTTTGTCAAAAAGAGCTGCTGACTTAGTGCATGGGTTTGCTCTGTATGTTGTCATGTTTGTATGTTTCATTCCTTCCTTCTGTATGAGTATTGAGCAAGCCAGCGTACCTGGCAGGGTCCCACTTGGTCATAGTGAGCGATATTTTTAATGGCATATTAAACATCTTTTTCCAGAATTTTGTGAAATAGTTGGTATAATTGTTTATCTTCGATAATGTTGCATGTTTTTTGCTATGTGCTTCCTTGCTGTATCCTAAGAGCATCAGCCTCTTGTGAGGATGTGGGAATTGAGGGTCCTCAATTGGAACAGCTGAAGAATTGTTATTGCTTTGGAAACACTTGCTAGTAATCATCGATTAAACCATTTTTTGGTCTTAAAATAGTTTTTATTTTTAAGGCTATGCGTGTTGTGTGATTGTGACAATGTGTCTCTCTCTCTGTGTCTTTGTATGTATGTTTGTGTATATATGTGTGTGTGTGTTTTTGTGTGTATATGCTCATGTCTATAAATATATGTCTTTGTATGTATCTGTAAGTGTTTGTGTCTGTGTGGGTTTGTGTGTGTGTGTGTGTTGTGTGGTTTTTGGGAATGTTTGTGTGTGGTGTGTGTCTCTGTTTGAGTGCGTGTATAAGTATATGTGTGTATGTAGGTGTGAGAGTGTGTGGCATGTAGGTATGCGTGTTTTCATGTGTGTATGTGAGTGTGGGTGTGCATATACACGTATGTATGAGAGTGCCGTATCAACAGAGGCCAGAAGATTTTTATCAGATCTTCCGGAACTTGATACACAGGTGGTTGTGAGCTGCCCAACATGAGTGCTGGGAACTGAAACATGTTTTTGGTAAAATGGATTTCTTCCAGGCATCCTATTGGCCTTATCTTTTATCCATTCTATGGCTCCGTGTGTTCCATAGGAATGATGCAGCCCACTGTCACCATGGCAACATCCTGAGCAAGAGCACGTGTCTGCACCAGCTCCTCCTTCCTAATTGTCTTGTACATTCCTTCTTTTCTCCTTTCTTACTGCCTATGCTTGTGGTAATGATATTATTATTAAGATCCTTTACTTTTTGTTTTTAGTTTGTGTAAATTTTTTATTTTGTGGTTAGCATGAAGCTAATAAAATCTTATAGTAAAAACAATTATTAAGGAGATGACTTTGGTCACAAAAACAAAAAAATCATAAATACAGGAAGTTAAAATTACTCTACATTTTGAATTTTGACATCACAATTTCCATGCATGTACATTTGTTATTTCTTGATAATTGTGGTAATTGTGATCTTTACAATTATTTTTTGGAGAGGAGCATTGAATTATGTCCCCACTGCCTCCATTCTCATTAGTTGATATCTGACAAAGTTGTGTGTGTGTGTGTGTGTGTGTGTAGAAGAGAGGTGGTGGAGAAACCTTGTTTCAAAAACATCGAAAACAAGTAAAATAAAGATGGAGACTATATTGCTTCATTCAAAACTTAGAAAATCTCAATGAGAATATACTAAACAGAAGTTTTAGGACGAAAATGGGTGGTGTGTATGTCTTTAATCCCACACTTGGGAGGCAGAGGAAGTCGGATCTCTGAGCAATTGCTCTGATTCAGAGCAATTTAGCTGAGGAGGATGGACGAATAGGAGCTTGAAATGACTGTTACGGGGATGAGAAGCATGAGCACACAGCACAGGTACATGAGCGTTTCATACAGCCAGGTGTCTGAGCAGGAGAGCTTTGTCACAGCGGGCACCTCACAGAAGAAGTGGTGGATCTCCCGGGATCCACAGAATGGGAAGGTCATGGTGACAGGAGTGAGCATGAAGCCGTCCAAGGATCCCAGGAGCCAGCACACAGACATCAGGAGGAGACACACCCTGCGGTTCATGAGGACAGGATAACGGAGTGGCTGGCAGATGGCATTGTAGCGATCATAGGACATGGCAGCCAGAAGGAAAAATTCTGAACCTCCTAGTGTCAAATAGATGAACATCTGCAAACCACAGGCAGCAGCTGAGATCTTATGGTTCCCCAGGACCTGGTCCAGGAGCATCTTGGGCACAGTGACAGAAATGTACATCATGTCCATGAGGGACAACTGGCTGATGAAAAAGTACATGGGTGTGTGGAGGCAGATGTCAGAGAGTATCAGAAGGATCAGGAGGGCGTTCCCAGACAAGGCCATCAGGAAAACCACAAAAATGACCACAGCAAGCAGAGCAGGGTGTTTGGATTGACTGAAGAATCCCACCAGGGTGAACTCTGACTGTCCTGTGTAGTTGTTCATCCAGGTGCTGATGTGCATGGGTGTCTCCTAGGCAACCAAGAATGCCACGGGGTTACTGTCATGGCACCCTAGTAATCAGTGCTCACTGATGTGTGCTTCTACCTGACTAATAGAGAGAGTTTTCTGAGCCTGCAGATCTGAGGATGACAAATTACACATAGTTCAACCAAATCTTTGAAAACTTAGCATTCATATCTTTGTCTGGAGTGTTGGTAATTCAAATTAAATTTTCCATAGTTCATTGTCATGAAGCTTCCTAACTACAGTGTCTTCAATGAAGTACTACAAACTTAAGAAATGCTGTCCCATACTAACATAAGTGGTCATTCATTGACCTCCTCAAAAACGTAAAATCAAAGTTATTTTGAGAGATTAAAATTGAACATATTAAGTAGCCTTCACCTCGATAAAGTATTCAATTGGAATATAAAAGATTCTAGGGGGACATTTCAGATAAAACACTTTTTAAAGTAACAATTCAAGGGGACATTTTCAAACAGATGGACTTCCTTAATATCCAGTATGTGGCCACTCTGGGAGTTTCTGTGAGGCTTGGAGGAAGCCCCATCCTCACACAAGCAGGACCAATCAATGCTCAGAACCCTAAGACTCTTCTGGCATGGAGCCCAGTCAGTGACCAAATATTGTCACCCTTCAACTGTCACTCAACCCAGTACGCCCCCGCCCATTCTACCTTAAACCTGCTCATGCTGCTGTGCTGCTGCTGGGAATGGTGGTGGTGGTGGTGATGGTGATGGTGATGATGATGATGATGATGATGATGATGATGATGATGATGATAACTTTGACTTCTTATTTGGCCAAGGTTAGAGAGTGCAAAATGATGACAGTTCTTTCAATAGCCCAAGATAAAAACAGATGAGCACACACAGAGAGAGTAAAAATTTCCTCTCCGGGATGGCATCTTACAGATGGGTAATAGAATTGTATTGCAGGATACGTTACTTTTGTTCTCCAGCTTAAATATGGTTTATACATTTAAGAATTTGGTTTTCAATTGCTCTGAATGCAAAACATTTCTGATCACTTTCCCTTGACATGGGGGTGTTCCCACACCAACCTCATCACACAGCATCCTCTGCTCCTTGGCCCACATTCCTGAGCTCAGCCCCCTCAGGCTCACAGGGGTTTAGCATGTAGATGGAACAGTGTCTTGACCCCACTCCACACTTGGTTTGAGTGCAGGACCTGAGTGGATTTCTTTTCCTGCTGCTGCTGGTCTGGGGCAGGTGAAGCAACTGTGGATTGATATATATGTACATATGTATGTATGTATGTGTGTTTGTATGTGTGTGTGTGTGTGTATATATATATGTATATATATATATATATATTGCTCTCTTTCTCTTCTTTCTCTAATATCTTTCTAATATAACTGTATCTCTATGTATATATTAAGATCTCAATGTCTCTTTATAGACACACACACACACACATACACAAAAACACAAACACACAGTTTTATCTCTCAGGAGATAAAACTCCCTAAAGCCATGATTGACTGCTAAATAGCCCATTGCCAGGTGTGGGATATTTTTCCTTGAGTTGTTTGGCATAGGAGTCCTGGAGACTCCCCAAGCAGTCCAGGCTATTGCTGTTGCTCTTGGTTACCAACTACAACTTGGGGGTGAGACCCTATGCTGAAGACATTGTTCTTCAATGTTCTCACACACTGTTCACAAGACATGGAAAAATGAAGCTGGTAAAGACCAGAAAGTTTTCCCCCTTTGGCTGGTTTCACAGTACCAGAAGCTGCCCTGTAGGCTGCTGCTGATTTTCCTGCACCCACAGCCTACATACTACCTGGTGGTGCTCTGAAAGATGGTCAGCAGGGAGGAAGACTCCTGCTGATATGGTCTGGTTTCTCCATATCCTGTGACCAAAGTGCGTGGTGTCTTAAGATGATGGATATTGAACAGGTGACTATAATATAAATATGCACAGTTTCTCAGGACCCACTTTTAGTTGTAGACTGTTCTATAATTTGCATGCCACTTTTCAAATGAAACAAACATTTGAGTGCCAGTGTAGAAAACATGGCCTATGGCTGACATCAGGGCACAGGGATGCTGTCATGGGGAGATAGCAAGATGGCACATGAGAGCAGGGCCTCAGGTCAGTCTGCTGAGCACTGGTAAGGGGAGGTGTCTAGGACACAGCACCTGAACCCCTAGTTTTAGAGTCCACATATATGAAAGATCACATGTCATCAAAACTCCTGAAAGTACTATGAATACACACACACAGAGGGGAGGGCAGGAGATGGGAGGGAGAAGGGGAGAGAAACAGAGGGACAGAGAATATATATTCTTGTAGAAGGAAAGCAGGCTCTTACAGCCTTTTCAAACATCCCAGTGTTAGCTGTTACTTCTCTGTCCTCGCTCTCATCCCGCTCTCCACTTTCCCATTATGATTTTGTTGCATTAGTTGGCTTATGTACCTCATGTTTGAAATTTATCGACAATGTTGAGATTTGAGATTATTGTTAATCCTAGTTACAATTCCATTTTACAAATCTGGAGAATTAAAAAAAGACACAGAGAGAAAACCACAGGTACGTAACAGGTTGTCTGTCAGCTTTTTTTTAGCTGTATTAATTACATCAAGTCTCAAAGGAGCATTATTTATGCAAACCTGCCACCCCACCCCTTAATGAGCAGAGGCCAGCCAAGGATGACATCACTCACTTGTGCTCTTAACCAGCGGCCACTGTCCCTTGACCCATGTGTCCCAGGCTGCCAGCTGCATCTGAGGTGAGTGGAGCTGACAGGAGACTGCACATGGTCACTGCTCCTGACTTAATGTCTGCTTTCAGATTTTCTATTAGTCCTTGACAATAGATCTTTGCTTTTCTTCTATCTTTTTAAAATTTCCTACAGAAAAGAAAATGCACTTTCAAAAAAGAATTCAAATTTTTGTAATGCAATAGATTTAGCATGCTTTATTCTCAGCTACTGAGGAACAGAAGAACACATATGCTGCCTTCTTATCTGATCTTACAGCATGCCCTAGCTGTCTTGGGTCTATAAGCTTGTAGAGAGAGAGTGCATGAATATTTATCGAACAAGGGTGATTTGAGGGTCACAGTGACACTGAGAACTGTTTCTCGTCCTGTTTTCTGTAATGAAGGAAGCAGGTCATTGCTTAGATTGAAGTGCAGAGTACAGGGGGAAACAGGGTGTCCATGAGAACTGAGGCAGGGGCATGCTCTCTGTTCCCAAAGAAGGCCACTGTCCATCTTCAGTCAGTTATTGTTTCATGCTAGACACATGTCTGAAATCTGAGTCTTCACTCTGTAAACTAAGAAAATAAGGTGAGTGAGTAACCCTGGCCCTGGAGATGTGCTGTAGGAAGGCTTCAGGCTGACTTTGTGCCTCTGGCTCCAGTAGCTTGGGGTTACTCCACCAGTGCTGTTAGCAACCCATAGTGGGAGCTGCATCTAGCTATGCACAGATGCAAACTGGAGAGCGCTGGACAGGAATGATCAGGATGAAATCCTTGTGTGTGCTTTGATGTCAGAAGCTTGCTTTTGACAGAGTGCAGAACTGATTTTCCCAGCACAGCCTCTCAGTTCCCTATGACCTCCTGTCCACAGTGTTTAGGGACCCACATTTGGTGACCACTATTGGTCTGTGATCTACTGTATCCACAAATATAACCAAACTGCTTGGTGTGTTTGTAGTGTTATGGAACCTTTAAATATTGAACATTATTAACCTCTATCTGCCAAGGGAACATGGCTAGAAAGGAAACCTCTCTGTCTCTCTACTTATGCATCGATTTATCTTCAATTTATTTAAATCTGTCTTTTCATCCATCTTCTGCAGTGTTTCTCCAATGAGTCCAACATTTTAATGAAGGCATCAGGAACCCAGTAGCTCTCTCAGCTTCAGTAGTATCAGAGGCAGCACAGGTGTTTAAGCAGTCAAATGTCAGGAGTAGTTGAGGGGAGTCTCACAGTGGTATAATGTTTCCTGAAGCTAGAAGTTCTTTTTTGAACTCCCCGTGCCCTGTAACCACACTAAACTCTACTCAGGAAGAGGAGATATTTCCTCTGTGTTGGTGAGAGCTACCCAAGCTTACCATTCAGAAATCAAAAGGTTAAAGAGAGGGGCTGGAGGCATGGCGAAGTAGTTAGAGTCCTTTTACAAAGGACCCAGATTCAGCTCCCAAAACCACATGTCTGCTCCTAAGCATCTGCAATTCCAGTTCCAGAGGATCTGAAAACCTCTCCTGTACTGCTTGGGCAAGAGGGACACATATAGTGCAATACATACATACATACATGCATACATACATACAGGGAAAACACATATACAAGCTAAACAATAAGTAGATTTTTTTTTAAAGTAGAAACAATTCAATCTGTTTAAGGAGATATCATGGCAGGAGCTTTGACTGACGTTTCAGATCGGCCAGGTGTACTTCCTGCCTGTGGCATTTACTTATTTTCAGCCATTTAAAGATTTGACTTCATTATATTGCTATATTGTCCTGTAGAGACTGGCGGGAGCTCTTTCAGTGCCATCATGGTTAAAGTCTCCTTGACAGCGTCCATCACAGCCAGGCTCTGAGCAGAGAGCATAGACAGCAGGGAGTCCCTGCCAGAGGCAGCTCAGAGCTGCTCAGTTCCTATCTGCTCCTTGGATTCCAAGAGAAAGGGCTTGTGACAGTCAACAAAGGAGAAGGTGCTGCCAGCTCAGCCACAGCCTGGCCTGACAAACACGGTCACCCCGAGGTCCTGTAGATTTAGAGCTCGTGGTGGGACTTGTGAACAGATGAGCCTGGAGAAGCCAACACCTTACAAGGTAAATTTTTGCTAACTATGTTTAATCATGGCTAAATGTGTAAATATGTTACATATTTATTTGTAATTCCTATGTTAATATAAATGTTTATCTAAATATATAAAGTTTTATGCATTTGTAGAAAATAAGTATACTGGAAAACATATAGAAAATATTGAGTCCTAATCTTTTTCAATAGGCTATACTTGGTACTTATCTGCAGCTCTTTTCCTTATTATTTTGAAAACCAAATCTTTTTTTTTTGTTATTATTTTGTTTGTTTGTTTGAGACAGGGCTTTCTGTTGTAACTCTGACTGTCTTGGAACTCACTCTGTAGAGCAGGCTGACCTTGAAAGCAAAGAGATCTGCCTGCCAATGCCCTGAAGTGCTGGGCATTCATGTGTGGGCCAGCACTCTCTAGCGAAAACCAAATTCTTAAATTATAAACCATTTGGAGAACAAAAGTGTTCTGTCATGTAATACCTTACTATTACCCATCTCTAAGATGGCCATCCAGGAGAGGAAGTTTTTGTTCACTTTGTGTGCTCAACTGTTTTAATCTTGGGATATTGAAGGAACTTTCACCATTTTGGGTTTTTTAACCTTGACCAATACGAGTCAAAGTCATCATCTTCCCCTCCTCCTCCTCTTCATCACCACCAGCATAATCACCACGGTAATTACCACCACCACCATCACCACCACCACCATTCCCAGCCACAGCATGGCAGGGTGAGCACTATTTTACGCAGAATAGGTGGAGGAATAGTGGGTTGAGTGACAGTTGAACTGTGATAACATTTGGTCACTGACTGGCCACCTTGCCCCAAGCCACCTAGGGTTCTGAGCATTGATTGGTTGTGCTTGTGAGAAGATGGGGCTTCCTCCAGGCAGCACAGACACTCTCAGAGTGGCTACATCCTGGGGTGTAAGGAGACACATCATTTTGAAATTTCCCCTTTAAATTGTTACTTTTGAAGGTTTTTTTTTTTCATTGAAATGCACCTAGAGTCTTAAAGATTCCAGTTGAATCATTAATCCATAGAGAAGGCTAACTTCATATGTTCAAATCAAGTCTCTCAAAATAACTTTGATTTTACAGATGGGGAAGGGGAGCTGGGCACTGAATTCCATTTGTGTTAGCATGGGGCATAATTTCTTAAGTTTGTAGTACTTGAGAGAAGAAAATGTCATTAGGAAAATACATGTCAATGAACTATGGAAAAATTATCATAATTTACCAATGCTTCTGAGAGGATGAGAATTTTAAGTTTTCCAAAAACTGATTGAAGTATGTGCAATTTGCAATTCTGACATCTGCAGGCTCAGAGAACACTCTCTGTTAGCACAATCAGGTAGAAGTACACATCACTGAACATTCATTCCTGGGGTCACATGACACTAACCCTGTAGCATTCCAGGTTGCCTAGGAGACACCCCTGCACATCAGCACCTGGATGAACAACCACACTGGACAGCCAGAGTTCACCCTGGTGGGATTCTTCAGTCAATCCAAACACCCTGCTCTGCTTGCTGTGGTCATTTTTGTGGTTTTCCTGATGGCCTTGTCTGGGAATGCCCTCCTGATCCTCCTGATACTCTCTGACATCTGCCTCCACACACCCATGTACTTTTTCATCAGCCAGTTGTCCCTCATGGACATGATGTACATTTCTGTCACTGTGCCCAAGATTCTCCTGGACCAGGTCCTGGGGAACCATAAGATCTCAGCTGCTGCCTGTGGGGTACAGATGTTTCTCTATGTGACTCTAGCAGGTTCAGAATGTTTCCTTCTGGCTGCCATGTCCTATGACCGCTATGTGGCCATCTGCCAGCCACTCCGTTATCCTGTCCTCATGAACCACAGGGTGTGTCTCCTCCTGATGTCTGTGTGCTGGCTCCTGGGATCCTTGGACGGCTTCATGCTCACACCTATCACCATGACCTTCCCATTCTGTGGATCCCGGGAGATCCACCACTTCTTCTGTGAGGTCCCCGCTGTGACAAAACTCTCCTGCTCAGACACCTGGCTCTTTGAGAGCCTCATGTACCTGTGCTGTGTGCTCATGCTTCTCATCCCTGTGACAATCATTTCAAGCTCCTATTCATCCATCCTCCTCGCTGTCCACAGGATGAAGTCGTCAGAGGGCAGGAAGAAGGCCCTTGCCACCTGCTCCTCCCACATGACCGTGGTCATGCTCTTCTATGGCGCTGCTGTCTACAACTATGTGTTCCCTGCTTCCTTCCACACCCCTCAGAAGGACATGGTGGTGTCCGTGTTTTACACGATCCTCACCCCTCTGTTGAACCCCTTAATCTATAGTCTGAGGAATAAGAATGTCGTAGAGGCTCTGAAAAGATTGTTGGGTGTTAGAGCCCTCTTTCAGAAATAATAAAGTAAATAACTTGGAATGATTAGTTCCTTTTCCTTGTCTCCACACATCTGTTGGTCCAGGTCTCATAATATTATTTGTAGAATGTTCACGTGCCTGAGAGGATGCTATTTTCTGTCCTTCAGCAAGGACCCAAGTTGTGTAGGAATATGGACTTTCTGAATCTGCTTTGCTTAGAGATTTTACAGAAATGATGCTAACTCAGTGAATGGGTTTGCTCTGTATATTGTCAGAGTTGCCTGGGTTTCCCTGCTGTCTTTTGTATGTGATCACGCCGGCATTTCTGGGATGGGTCCCCTTAGGTCACAACGAGCTATATTTTTAATGGTATATTAAACACCATTTCGAGTATTCTGTGGAGAAGTTGTCATAATATCTTAGATAATGTTGCATGCTTTTTCTATGTGCTTCCTTGCTGAGTGCATCATAAGAGCATCAGCCTCTTGTGAGGGTTTGGCAATCGAGGGTTCCTCTGTTTTTTGGAGCATTTGGAGGATTCATATAGCTTTTGAAACACTTGCTAGTATTCAGCTATTAAACCATTTCATGCGTTTATTTTTAAAATAATGATTTTATTTTTAAGGGTATGAATGTTTGAGTGTGGGAGTGTGTCTGTGTGTGTGTGTGTGTGTGTCTTTGTGTGTATGTGTCTCTGTGTTTTTTATATATGTGATTATGTCTATACATATATGTGTTTGGGCGTGTATGTTTGTGTTTTTGTTTTCTGTATGTTGTGTGTCCCTCTGTATGTTTTTGTGTGCGGTGTTTCTGTGTTTGAGTGAGTGTATATATATTTGTGTGTCTCTGTATGTATGCGAGTGTGTACCTGTGTGTGAGTCAGTGTGTGAGCGTGTGATGTGTAATTCTATATGTTTGTCAGTGTGTTGGTGAGTGTGTGTGTGATGTATAGGTATATGTGTGTGTCTCTGTGTGTGAGTGTGTGTGTTTGTGTATGTGTGCATATATATATGAGTTTAGTGTCAACAGAGGCCAGAAGTGTTTATCAGATCCTCTGGAATTTGATTCGCAGGTGATTGTGAGCTGCCCAACATGGGTGCTGGGAACTGAAACATGTTGTTTTTGGTGAAATGGATTTCTTCCAGGCATTCTATTGGCCTCATCTTTTATCCATTCAACGGCTCGGTGTGTTCCATAGGAATGATGCAGTCCCCTGTCACCATGGTAGCATCATGAGCAAGAGCACTTGTCTGCACCAGCTTCTGCTTCCTAATTGTCTTGTACATTCCTTCTTTCTCTTTTCTTACTGTCTATGCTTGTGGTAATGATATTATTATTTAGATCCTTTTCTTTTTCTTTTTAAGTTTGTGTAAAGATTTTACTTTGTGGTCAGCATGAGGCTAAAAAATAATCATACAGTGAAACAATTATTCTGAGGAGATAACTTTGATCATAAAAACAAAAATAGGAGTAAATATAAGAAGTTAAAATTACCCTACATTTTGAATTTTGACATCACAATTTCCATGCATTTACATTTGTTATCTCTTGATAATGGTGATAAAGGTGATCATTACAGCTATTTATTGGAGAGGAGCTCTGACTTATGTCTCCACAGGCTCTATTCTCATTTGTTGATATCTGACAAAGTGTGTGTGTGTGTGTGTGTGTGTGTGTGTGTGTGTAGAAGAGAGGTAGTGAGAGGCCTTGTCTCAAAAACAGCAAAAACAAGTAAATTAAAGATGGAGCCTATACTGCCTCATTCATAACTTAGAAAAATCTCAGTGAGAAAATACTAAACGGAAGTTTCATGATAAAACTGTGTGAGATAAAGATGAAGACATAATTAAAGACGATGTCTTTAATCCCACACTTGGGAGGCAGAGGCAGTTGGATCTGTGAGTTTGAGGCCAGCCTGGTCTTCAGACGAGGTCCAGAACAGCCAGGGCTACACAGAGACACCCTGTTTGAAAACCCACACCAAACTAAAACAAAACAACAACAACAACATCAACAAAAGCAGAGTTTCTTCCTTCACATGGAAAGATAGGCAATAAAGGATAAAGCAGCCCCTGTGAAGAGCCAGCAGACTGTCCAGTGCCCGCCCTGTGCTGTGCAGAGTCTCCTGTCAGGCCCGACTCACCCTCTGATGCAGCCGCAGCCTGGGCCGCATGGGCGGGGCCAGCACCTGGTTAAGTGCACACGGAAAAGGGGGCAAGTGACATCATCTCTGCTGGACAGCGCCCATTGCTGGTGAAAGGTTTTGTCAAGGACTGCCCTCTGGGACTTTAGAGAGTGCCAGGCACGCTAGCAGAAACTTCTGACACACACAGATTACCCTGATTTTGTTAAAGTGGAAAATTTAGCCGGTAATAACAATAACCTGGAATATCACCATCACAAACGACAGTCTGGTCCAAGCTGAATCAGTTATTGTTTGTCCTGATCCTTCTGTGCTGGACACAATTCTCGTTATTCTCTCCCTCCTCAGCCGCTTTCTCTCTGTGTCTATGTGTTCATATAAACATATAGTAGCTTTTGTGACGTGATATGTTTCACAGGTATAGACTCTGAAGTTTGGGTTCAGCTGCTGCGTCTTAGACATCGACAGTGCACAGGTGGCTGACCCGGAGACCCCGCCACCTGTGCCACCCTTCCCTCAGCTATTACATCATCCCTGTGCTCTGCTGTCAGTCACAGGCCATGTCCTCTAGAGCTGCATCCAGCTTAAGTGTTTGCTTCATTTGAAATGGAGACAGGCAAATTATAGAACCATCTGCCCGTACAAGTGGCTTCTACGAAAATGTAAGTATTTATATTACACTACTTGGACCAAAGTCACACCTTGCCTTAAACTGCAGGCATTTCTGCAGAGTCTACTGTGTAGTCAAAGCTGGAATTAAACAGGGAAGAAGACAGGGCCAACTCTGTATTCTTGATCTTGTTGCAAAATTGCTCTGAATGAAAAACATTTCTGATCACATTCCCTTGACATGGAGGTATTCACACGCCAACCTCATCACAGGACATCCTCTGCTCCTTGACCCGCACTCCTGAACTCAGCCCCCTCAGGCTCACAGGGGTTTAGCATGTAGATGGAGCAGCGTTTTGACCCCACTCCACACTTGGTTTGAGTGCAGGACCTGGGTGGATTTCTTTCCTGTTGCTGCTGGTCTGGGGCAGCTGTATCAACTGTGGGTGCCAGAGGCTCTGTGGACCTTCAGGGGTGTCCTGCACCTGAGGCAGCTGACTCAGCAGTGTTAGGACACAGGTGTCTTCTGTGCTGCATGGTGTCAGGGAGGGGACACCAGGAGTTCCATAGCCCCCAGCATCTAATGCACAATGAGGGGTGCATGCAGGTGCCGAGGTGACAACATTTGTCAGGTTGTCATCAGCCTTCACTACAGGTTGTCACTCTTGTGTGATCCATGTCTCACAGGAACTTCTCCAGCTTGAGGGGTGAAGGCTCTGTAGAGCCCTGGAAAGTGATCCGTGAGGATCTCTGTTGCAGAAGGGAAATAAAAACAAGGAACATCAAACAATCAAATCCCATGTAATAAAAAGTGAGAAGCCCACGCTACAACATGGATATCTTATAGAAATGCACTGAAAACAGTTCTGGAAATGACGGCAGCTGATGCACAGTACCGTCTGCCTGCCCACCAGTACACAGAACTGACACTGCTGTCCCTAGGGACATGGGAAACATGCTGTGGCTGTCTGTGCATCTCTCCTGCCTCCTTCTGAAGGGAATTTGCTAGGAAGTCTTTCTTCCTTCATGTTCAAAGTGTTATGAGGATTATCAGGGGTTAGTGAGGCTTTTTGGTGTCACATAGCTCTTTATAGCTTTAGTGGCTGTTCCTGGAACTGAAGAATGGCTTATTCTAACTCCAATTACTTCAAATATTCCATCTTACCTATAGATGTTGATTCAGGACAAAGGATTTTTCATTCTTTTGCTAATTCAATCCTGGTCCTAGTCCTAGATCCCTGGAGTATTTCAGCCTGCCTACAATCTAGAACATTTAAGCGTCTGTGGCTTACTGGTGATTGAGCCCCTCTGACTAGCTCCTACTGAACTCAGAGCTGTACAAAACACTTCAGACACTGGTTGTGTTCATCTCACTTGCTGTTTTGGCTCAAACTCTTCTCCATCCTGACTGTTTCGAACTAATCTTCTGAACTGGCTGACTTTTTCTGACTGTACTCTTCTGACTGTGACAGACTCTGATTGACTCTTGCAACTTCTCTGACTTGAACTGCTCTGTTCAGCTTCAAACTAACTCACTCTTCCCTTCTGATACTGGCTTTTTCTGCTGGACTGCCTTTGTGTCTGCCTCAGATGGCTCAGACTGCCTCAGACTGCTTCTCTGGCTCTTTGACTCAATTTTGCTTCAGACTGTCTCAGTCAGACTTACTGTCTCTGCATCTTGTCATCATCCTCCTCAGACTGAACTGAGAGCTTACTGTTCTATTGTGACTGTGGGCATGTCCTCACTCTGACTCACTCTTCCTCTGATTCTTCACCTTGCCTGCCCTTCCCTCTGACTCATCTCAGACATCACTTCCTGTCTGACACTTATTCCTGGGCTCTGCTTCTTGTTTCTGCTTCTACTTGCTTCAGCCTTGCAGATTAAAAGTGTGTGCTACCACTGCCTTCTGAACACAGACATTAAATGTGTGCACCAACATTCCTTCTACATTCCATCTGGACCACAAAGGTCTTTGAAGGGGAGTCCTTCATATAGACTCCTGGGTGTGATTCTTCATATAGTTGCTTACATTCAATGTCTTCCTAGCTATCACACAGGACTATTCCTCCGCATCTACCACTATTGTCTGTCGCGCCCGCCTTGACCAGCAAGTATGACGCCACAACCGGATTCTTCTCAACACCTTTATTGTGAGGAGCACTTCATCATGATGCGGGAGGACCCCAAGCCCCAAGAGCAAGCTGCTTATGTACACTGTAGGAATCGTGGTTCCTAATGATAGGCTACCTCTGCAACACCTCATTTGCATATCCGCTTTTGCGAGTTTGTTATGGGTGTGTTACCAAGAGCCAAGCTGTTCTCAACTGTAGCGCATGCACAAAGCTGTTGTTTGCTACTAAGCTGTCCGGAAGCTGGCGCCATCTTAGCATTGTGCTGGATTGGTGTCCTACATCTCTCCCTTACTTGTAATAATAGACAAGAGAAGGGTACATTCCCGATCAAGAGACGGACTTCTTGTTGGAATCAGTCTTGATCAAGGGATTGTCCCAGGGAGAGGGGGAAACAGTGACCTGATCCCTTATGATTCCATACGGAACAAAAGGAGACATTGTAATAGGATGTGTGCCCTGTCATTGCACCATAGGCAATACTTCCTACACCCGCCTCGATGACCTTTTTTTCAGGGGGAGGCATTTTGTGTCATCAAACCTCCATGCAATCAGGTATATTTCCAGGAAGACCATGTACCATGTATCCTTCCTAGTCAAGTACCCACTTGACTCCCTGGCTGCAATTACGTTTCTTGTATGGCGGCTAGCCAACATTGGGGAGATTCTCCCTTATCTAAGGCAACCAGTGCTTGGTAAACAACAGTCTTATGTCTATCATGGCTCCTCTTGAGCTTACACAGCAGCCAAATGCAGAGTATACTACCAATAAGAAGCACAGCCCCAAATAAAAATATCCCCACCCACTCTTTAAAGAAGGAAAAGGCATTAGTAATCCAGGAGGTGAAGTCTCCAAGGGTGATGGGATCCACTCGAGTTCCATTTAGGTTGGCAATCTGAGAGAGTAGATCTCTGGTCATCTGTTCTGCCTGTTGTGACCAATTTCCTTTAAGGTATTCTGACAGTTGACGACTCTGATTGATAAACTGAGAATGGTTAGCACGTAAAGGAGTAATGCACAATCCTTTAAGAGAGCAGACACATGACACTTGTATAATATTATAAAGTTCTTCTAATTGTTCTTGTACTAAATCAACTCTCTGATTAACTAACAGAATGCCTGAAGCAAGATGGGCATTAATTTTCTCCTGTGTTGCCAAGGCAGTGGCTGTTTGTATCACTACTGAGTTGATAGTTTCAGCTGTTTGAACTTGATTAACCATGGCAACAGCAGCAGTAGTAGCAGCTGTTGCAGAAATAACTATAGCAGAGATAATAGCAGCTATAATGCCAAAATCTCTCTTATCTCTTAACAGGTTTGCAATCGGAAAATTTTCAGGATTGGCGTTCACAGGTATGGGAACGAATGTGGGAAGTTTCACCACAAGAGCAAGGCTGAAAGATCCGTTCCAGCATTCAGCCAAGTAACAAATAATTTCAGTTTGATTACAATTAATCTGATCTGTGGTATCATTTTTGGTTAAGATAAAGAAAAATGGTGGTCTGACGCATACACTTTGAGGGCCATATGAAACATTGGATAATACTCCATTTGGACGAATTTGTGTAAGATTTACCTTTTTAATACCATTAGATTTTACTGCAGATATGTTTTTTAATTCAAAACTTTGTTCTTGTAGCCCAGCAAAAGCTGATAAACTAGTGAACGCTCCTGCCTCATTGGATAACATCCACTGATACCAAGGCCATGTATTTTCTTTACCAGAACTATGATTATTTTTAAGCATATATCTATTTAAAGGTGGAGAAAATTCGAATCCTTTGGAAATTTGCTTAATTCCATGTATGCTGCTCTGACAAGGAGAAAATACAGGAGGAAACTCTAGATATGGAGAGTAGTAAGGAAGTACACGTCTATTTGTGGAATTTTGGATAGAAACATTGGATCTAACAGGTATGGTACCATTATGAAGCATAATTAGTGTGGTAATATTTGATGAAACTGTATCATTGATGCTCATATCACCATTTCCTGAAGACTGTCCTGAACTCACTTTCCTTAATACATCAATAATCATAGCAGAGCCAACCTCACTGTCCCCAAGAGGATCCAGCCAATTGGCCAAAACACCCCTTGTAAGCTGTATACATGGTAAATTTGACTTATCAGGCTTTATATGAAAGCAAAGAGTGCCAGCTAAGGAAAAATTTGTAGAAAAATAAGATTTTTCCTCTAATGAAGGTATAATACAGGGAACATCTCCAATACAACTTGTAGAGAAGAAAGCCGGAAGTGTTGTTGAATTACTGTGAACCGGCATTGGCACTGGCCATGCCCTGGCAACCGCCCAGAGCTCCAGAGTTCGGCTCAAATGAATTAACATCGGTAGGAGTGTTACCACTTGAATCAGGGAGTGCATCTTCATCCTGGTGATTAGGAACTGTTTTTATTATCCGTGTCAGCCTCTCCGGCACCCAAATTGGATCCTCTTGATCCTGCGGAAAAACACAAACAGCTCCCCTGGATCTGGACAGTACCGGATCCAGGCCTTTCCAGATGCCAGTTAAGATATCCTTCCATTTTACCATTTTATTGTCTTCAGGGAAGATACTGGCATGACGCTCAGCAGTTGAACGTCCTTGATTGTTTAAATTTAAAAAATTTAGAGTAAAAAGGGCAAGAGATAATTGTTCCTTAGGGGAGTAGCCAACGGCTATTCCTCCCTTTTGTTTAAGTAAAAGTTCCTTTAACGTGCGATGAGCACGTTCAACAATGCCTTGTCCTTGAGGGTTGTATGGAAGGCCAGTAACGTGTCGAATGCCCATTTTGTCACAAAACTGTGCAAAACCTTTAGATGTATAGGCAGGGCCATTATCTGTTTTTATGGTATTGGGTTTTCCCCATGCGGCCCAGGCATTGAGACAGTGTGCAATGACATGATGTACTCTTTCTCCAGCAAGGGGAGAAGCAAAAACAATACCAAAACAACTGATACATGGACATATTTAAGTTTTCCAAATGAAGGAATGTGGGTAACATCCATTTGCCACAAATCCAGGGGTCGAAGTCCCCTAGGGTTGACTCCGACATGGGGTGGATGATGGAACTGTACACAATCGGGACAGTTAACCACAATTTTTCTGGCGGCAGACCGTGGTATGTGAAATTGTCGCCGCAGAGTATTAGCAGAAACATGATACAATTTATGAAAATCAGCAGCGTTTTGAAGTGAATCAACAGTAAAAATAAAAGTTGTGCGTGTAGCCTCATCTGTTAGCTTATTTTTATGAACCATAGGTCCAGGTAGCATAGTGTGAGCTCGTATATGCTGTATGAAAAATTTATTAGTTCTATTCCAAATTTCTTGTTGAATTTGTTGTAAGACTTTTGCTACAGGGCTACGGATACATATTGGCCCTGTGCATTCAAGTATTTTTATAGCATTAACAACATAATAGGAATCAGAAATAAGATAAAAAGGTTGTTTGATTGTTTGAAACACCTCTAAAACAATTAAACATTCTGTTACTTGAGGAGAGTTAGGTATGAATTGGCGTAGCACTGGTTGATCATCTCCGGCCACGTAACTCCCAACTCCAGTTATTGAACCATCAGTATAAATATCAATAGCTTCACTAAGAGGTTTTTGTTTGTAGTAATTTTAGGAAAAACTACAGGATGTTGTTGTATGAAATTTAACAGTGGATTTTTAGGTAAATGATTATCAAAATCTCCATCAAAACAGCATTTTAGAATGGCCCAGTCGTCTATAGTAGCACATAAATTCTGAATTTGGGCATTAGTATAAGGTGTAATGATATTAGCCGGGGGTGCACCAAAATGGGTTATCGATGCACGCACTCCTAGTAAGGCTAATTTAGCTACTGCAGATGGATAGTGTTCCAAAGTTTTGCCAGGGGAGGAATGTGGGTATATCCAAAGCAACGGGCCATCTTGCCATAAAACTCCTGTGGGCTGTATCAAGGTTTGTAAAATACAAAGAGAAATTGGTTTGTCTTCTGTTACTCTTATAAGCTGAGCATTTTTTATGGCATTTTCCACTTTAATAAGAGCTTCCCTAGCTTTTGGAGTTAGCATTCTAGGAGAGGAAATATGAGAATCTCCTATTAAAATGTCAAACAGAGGTTTTAAATCTTGATTGGATAATTTTAAGTAGGGACGAATCCAGTTGATATCCCCAAGTAATTTTTGAAAATCATTTAGAGTGCATAAATTGTCTTTTCAAATTTCAATTTTTTGAGGCTTTATATATTTTGGCCCAATAATAATGCCAAGGAAATGACCCACACTTCCTATTTGTACCTTTTCAGACGCTACATCTAGATGTTGCTGATGTAAACATTTAATCATCATATCATAGGCCATAATTAACACATCCTGATGAGAAGCTACCATTAAAATATCATCCATGTAATGACATATCCTGATTTTAGGGAAGGCAGTGCGAACTGGCTGTAATGCCATTCCCACATGTAATTGACACATTGTAGGGCTGTTAGCCATACCTTGTGGTAAAACTCACCACTGATATCGAGCATCAGGTTTTTCAAGATTTTTGGATGGTAGCGTAAAAGCAAAACGTTGACAATCAACAGAAGCAAGGGGTATAGAAAAGAAGCAATCCTTAATATCTATAGTAATCATAGAATAATCTGCAGGCAAACTGGTAAGTAGGGGTAAACCTCTTTGGATGGGACCCATGACCTGCATTTGATTATTGATTGCTCTTAAATCATGTAGCAACCTCCATTTTCCTGATTTCTTTTTTATGACAAAAATTGGTGTATTCCAGGGTGATTGGGATTCTTCTAAATGTCCTACTTCTAACTGTTTTATCACTAAATTTTCAGCAGCTTCCAATTTTTCAGAAGATAATGGCCACTGAGGAACCCATACTGGGTCTTCTGTTTTCCAAGTAATGGGTATGCCATCCTCAGTGGCCCCTACAAAAAACCCAATCCTTCGCGGTTAGCTTTAACCTTGACCGATATAGGTTCAGGATTACCCTGTAAATATTTGCCTAATCCTTGGCCAGGTATATAACCCATAGAGTGCATAATTTCTTGTGACTGAAGGGAATATTCATTTGTAAGTTTTAACTCTAGACCGGCTAACACATCTCGGCCCCACAAGGTCACTGGAAGATTAATGATATAGGGTGTGAAAAGGCCTTGTCTTCCCTCATTGTCCTTCCAAGTTAATTCTTTTGTACTTATCATGGGTGCTGATTCATAGCCAAGACCTCGAAGATTATGGGAGAAGGCCTGTGTGGGCCACTTTGGTGGCCAATCATGAGAAGATATAATGCTACGATCAGCACCAGTATCTAACAAGCCTAAAAAGGACCCTCCTTCAACCTGAAGAGTGATCATAGGATGATCCTTTAATTCTAGTGACAGACAAGCAAAGCGGGATCCTGTAGATCCTAAACCTTTGTCACTCCTGCAATTAGTATTAGCAGGAAACTTTTTGTGTAAGCTGGGTAAAAGGAGAAGTTGGGCAATACGATCACCGGGTGAAATGGCAGTTATACCTCGAGGGGAGGAACATAGTATTTTAACGTTTATAATTTGAGTCTACAACTCCTGGTGTTACTAGCAAACCTCTTAAGGCTGATGATGATTGTCCCAACAAAATACCTACTGTGTCTTTTGGAAGAGGTCCATGGAAATCAGAACTAATAGGTTGGACCCCTATTTGTGGTGTCAATACTATTCTTTCAGTGGCGCAGAGGTCCAATTCTGTTGAACCCGGAGTGATTCTTCTTGGTTCTGAGGGAAACGTAGGGAAGCTGTCTGAAGTGCCCCATATATTCGTGGGCCCTGGAGTCTTGGGCCCCGCTGTCCGTTTTTTGGACGAGCGCCACCATAGCTGTTATCCAAGGGCTGGCCATTGATGTCTTTTATAGATCGACATTCATTTGCCTAATGGTTACCCTTTTTACATTTGGGACAAAGTCCTGGGACTGTTTTTTGTCCTTCAATTTTAAAATATTTTGGGCAATTTTTCTTAATATGACCTAATTTTCCACATTTAAAACATACTCTATTAGACCCCCCTCTTTTGGTGGCTGCCAGTACTGCAGCAGCCAGTCCTGCATTAGATAACGGTCCGCCTATCTCTCTACAGGCTTTCATCCAGGCCTGTAGGCCTTTATTTTTCCAAGGCGTAATGGCAGAATGACACTCTTTGGTACATTGTTCAAAGATTAATTGTTCTATTAATGGCATTGCTGAATCAGGATCTCCAAATATTCTACCTGCCGCTTCCATCATACGTGCCACAAAGTCTGAGAAAGGTTCTGTAGAGCCTTGGGTGACTTTAGTAAGGTTTCCAGAAACCTCCCCTTTATTAGGTAATGCCTTCCAGGCCTTTATAGCTATATTATTGATTTGTCCATAAACTTCTAAAGGAAATGCAGTTTGATTATTTGCCCATTGTCCTAATCCTAGGAGCATATCAGTGTTCCAGAAAGCTCGACCATTGTCGGCATTAACACGAGCTTGTTGTTGTGCATAGTCAGTGTATATAGACTTCCAATCTAGGTATTGGCCCATAGTTAGGCACGCTTTAACTGTACCCATCCAATCAGCAGGGGTCATGGCACTGTAGGCCAATCGTTCTAGTTGGGCTTGTGTAAATGAAGCATTTAAACCATATGTCTTGACTGATTCAGCCAATTCTTTAAGTTGTTTAAACCCCAATGGCTCGTGATATCTGTTTCGGGTATTAGGATCTTCAAACACAGGGAAGGCAGAAGCCGCCTCCCTCCATGTTTGTGGACAAAACGAGCACTGAGTTTTAGGAATTTGTTGTTTGCCCTTCTCTATAAATTCTGGGTTATATGGGGGCGCAGCCGGCAACTTGCGACTATTCCGCACCTTTATACGACCTGAATATTTCAGGCCATATCTTTCCTGTTCATAGCGAGCAGCTTCATCCTCTAGAGTTTGTTCCTCTTCTGAACCTAACTCTGATTCCTCCGATTCTTCTGAATCAAAAAGTGTTAATGCTTTTAAAGAAGGGTATAATTTACCTACCTCTTCTTTCCTTTTCTTTTCCTTTTTTATATCTGCAGACTTAGTTTCACTATCTTCTTTTATCTTATTGCCTTTGCTCTTTACTTGTTTTCCTCCATCCCCTTTTCTTTCCTCTAAAGGTTTTGTATTATCTTCTGACATGGAATCCTGATGATCGGCCAAAGCCTTTTGCCCTGCTCTGACACCTTCAACGCAACGCTTATCCTCTAAGCATGCCCTGATCATACGCCATAAAGGTTTAGTCCCTGCCTTCAATGTTGTCTCTTCTGCCCTGCGATCTAAGTCTCTTCCCAGTTTTTCCCAACACGGTATCGTCAGATCTCCAGTGGGTGCAAACCACGGTGCAGCAGCATCCACCTCCTGTAAGAACCCTTTAAGCGCCTTTTCCGGAATCTTAAGGTCCCTAAATGAAAGAAGTTCTTTTAACGCCGCCAAAAAGGGGGGTGGACTGTGCGTGTCCCATGCCGCTCACTTATGTACGTGAGGACTTAATACACAAGATAACAAGCGAGGTTATCTACCCCCGTCCTACTGTCCTGCTGGTTTATCTCAGCAGACGCACTCGTGTCCTGGTTTATGACAATTCAAGCAGAAACAACACCGCAGGATGAGAATGAAGACAAGGAAGATGACGACTGCAGCTATCCAAGGATCCACCCCAAATCCGGGCATCGTCAGAAAACTTTTGTAGGAGGACTAAATGCAAAGGACTTACCGGTACCGCCGCTCCTAAGGTGAAGAGTTCTGAATCCACAAGAACTACGTTCTTGGTTCCTCCGAGTCCCGGGTTTCGGCACCACTTGTCGCGCCCGCCTTGACCAGCAAGTAAGACGCCACAACCGGATTCTTCTCAACATCTTTATTGTGAGGAGCACTTCATCATGATGCGGGAGGACCCCAAGCCCCAAGAGCAAGCTGCTTATATACACTGTAGGAATCGTGGCTCCTAATGATAGGCTACGTCTGCAACACCTCATTTGCATATCCGCTTTTGCGGGTTTGTTACGGGTGTGTTACCAAGAGCCAAGCTGTTCTCAACTGTAGCGCATGCGCAAAGCTGTTGTTTGCTACTAAGCCGTCCGGAAGCCGGCGCCATCTTAGCATTGTGCTGGATTGGCGTCCTACAATTGTCCCCAGTATTTGGCCTTCTCCAAATAGGAATTCAGCTTCTATTTGTGTATTTTCCTCCAGAGAAGCAGATGTTGAAAGGAAGTAGCAAGAACACTATTTTTAGTTAAAAAAAGAACATTTCTATATGGTAAGACTTACTACATTAACACGGCTAACCGTTTCCAGAGTGCAAACAATAAATATGAATCTGAGAGTCCAAACAGGTCACGGAAGCTCTGAGTAATGCATGTAAAGTATGTAAAATGGAGCCATAAAGATCTTTAAATGATGTTGATCAAAAATTCAAGGTGAAAACTTCCATCAAACATTTATTTTAATCATTAGGGTCCTCTGAGAAAATTTCTGAGCCTGCTGGTGTCACACAGAAGGGCAAGTAGCCGATGAAATGTACACAGGTGTGTGGAGGTGGATGACAGAGAGTATCCGAAATATCAGAGGGCGTTCCCAGGCAAGGCCATCAGGAAAACTGTTTATTTTCCCGAGGTTTTCCATCCTCTCCCCCTATGCTCTCATCCATTTCAAGCTGGGTGGGTGAGGAGGAAGGTCTGGTTGGGAGCTGGGGAGGAGAAGCGGCAGGGACAGAGGACCTGGGCTCAGACCGACACGCAGGATCTGAGTCACAGCACAGAGAACCAAAGGAGATGCCGTGAATCAGGCCTCTTCTGGTGGAAACAGAGATCACTTTAATGTAGGGTATAGGTTGCATATATGGGACCACAAGCAGGGAGGAGTCTTTGGTACCAAGGGCTGGGATCCATTGGCTCAGACAAGGATATTGGGGTAGCCTTATTTGCATGTGGGGCTCAAGTCTAAGCATCAAGGTCTTGCAAGGGCACCTTCTGCACAAGGTGTGGTCTCACAGAAAAAAGGAGGAAGGCACCCATCCCTAGGTTTCCAGCTACAGCACAGATAAGCACCAACCAAGCCACATTCCTTTTGCTTCTGGGAAGCAGGCAATATTTAATTTTTAGCTATGTTCTGGTCAGGGCCAATGTGAGGAGCAGATGAAAGCCTACCGTTCTCCTCTCAGGGATGACTCGGAATTCCAAACCGGCTTCGACCCACTCTTAGCTCTATGACAATCCCACAGAAAACCACATCATTGCCACAGCAAGTAGATCAGGGTATTTGGACCTTATGAAGAATCCCACCAGGGTGAAATCTGACTGTCCAGTGTGGTTGCTCCTCCAGGTGCTGATGTGCATGGGTGTCTCCTAGGCAACCAAAAAATGCTTTGGGTTTAGTGTCCTGCGACCTTAGGAATGGGTGCTTGGTGAATGTGTGCTTCAACCGGACTGTGCTAACAGGGAAAGTTGTCTGGGCCCGGAGACCTGAGGTTTATAATTTATCTGTAATATAAGAAAATTTAAAAACAGAGTTCTTATCTGTGATTAGAACCATCTAAAGGCCTAGTGAAACTGCCACATTTCATGGCGATGAAGTATCCAGGTCACATTTTCCCAGAAGGACCAGCTTCTGTAGGATCACTTCCCTAGACTATCACAACCCTCTGCTCCCACGGGGAAATCAAACTTATTGAGAAGACATTGTTAGCCTGAAGGATGAACACAGTCTGAACCCTATGGATTAATGGTCAAGCTTGGGTTTTTAAAATCTTAGAGATGTATTCCAGATAACAGTTACACAGAAAGCAAATTGAATATAATGAGGAAAAACTAATCCCCTACTTGCGAAGCCCCTTTACCCTGGGGGTTGTGTGACACTGAAAGGCTCTGTGCTTTGTGCAGCAGCCTCATCCCACAGGCGGTTCCTACGAGGAGTGGACCCACCCACTGGCCAGACCAGCATGGTCCAGCCTTCCTTCAGGCGCCCAGTCCTCTGTGCACTCTGATTATAAGGAGAGTCACTTTTCTCTTTTGATTTGGCCAAAACTGAATGACATAATGTGCACTCTCAGAACTCTGACAGAGTCCCATGGACCATGGCACGCATCAGAGAGTTCATGGGCACTCTTTCCCAGGACTGGCTCAGGGAGGCACGTTAATGTTATGGGACTGTGAGATGTGTCGCTGTGGTTCTCAGTGTCAGGATCTGTTTACACATTTAGGAGTTATGTTTTCAGCAAGTACCACCTGCTGTCACTCATTTGTGGATCTCAGTGTTGGTTCTTTTTCGTGTGTGTGTTTAATTTTGGGGAATCCATATAAGACAGAAAACTGGGAAGGAGAGGAAGGTCTAAAGGGATACAGGATGGTAGACATACGTGGGACAAAGGAGAAGAGAATGATGGGGAAGCTGTCTGCCAGTTTTTTTAGCTGTATTAATTACACCAAGTCTCAAAGGAGCATTATTTATGCAAACCTGCCACCCCACCCCTTAATGAGCAGAGGCCAGCCAAGGATGACATCACTCACTTGTGCTCTTAACCAGAGGCCACTGTCCCTTGACCCATGTGTCCCAGGCTGCCAGCTGCATCTGAGGTGAGTGGAGCTGACAGGAGAATGCACATGGTCACTGCTCCTGACCTAACAGCTGCTTTCAGATCTTCTATTAATTCTTGACAACATTTCTTTGATTTTTCTCTATCTTTTAAAAAAATTTCTGCAGACAAAAAAAATGCACTCTCTCTAAAAATCTTCAAATAGATTCAAAAAATGCAATAGATTTAGCATGCTTTATTCTCAGCTATTTAGGAACAGCAGAACACATATGCTCCCTTCTATAATGATCTTACAGCATGCCCTAGCTCTCTTGGGACTGGATGTTTGTAGAGAGAGAGTGACTGATTTTGTCTTAATAATTTGAGGGTCACAGTGACACTAAGAACTGCTTCTCATGCCTTTTTTTTGCATGATGAAGGAAGCAGGGCATTGCCCAGATTGAAGTGCAGAGTACAGGGGGAAATGGGGATTCCAAGAGATCTGAGGCAGGGAACTGCTCCGTGTTCCCGAAGAGGGACAGTTGTTGTTTCATGCTAGACACACAGTCTGAAATCTGAGCTTTCACTCTATAAACCATGTAAATAAGGTAAATGAGTAACCCTGGCCCTGGAGATGTGCTGTAGGAAGGCTTCAGGCTGACTTTGTGCCTCTGGCTCCAGTAGCTTGGGGTTACTCTGCCAGCACTGTTAGCAACCTGTAGTGGGGAGCTGCTTCTGGCTCTGCACAGGAGATGCAAACTGGAGAGCGATGAACAGGAATGAACAGGATGAAATCCCTGTGTGTGACTCAGACACCAAGTTCTAGTCCTTGTGGAGCCCTGGGTGCCTTTGTGTCAGAAGCTCACTTTTGACAGAGTGCAGCACTGGTTTTCCCAGCACAGCCTCTCAGTTGCCTATGACCTCCTGTCTCCCTAGTGTTTAGGCATCCACATGTGGCGGCCATTCCTGATCTGTGTTCTACCATATCCACAAATATAACTCAATTCCCTGGTGTGTTTGTAGCATTTTGTAACTTTTAAATATTGAACGTAATTAACCTCTGTCTGCCCAGGGAACTTGACCAGGAAGGAAATCTGTCTGCCTGTCTACTTATCTATTATCCCCTATTTATTTGTCCTCTATTTACTTAAATCTGTCTTTTCTTCCATCTTCTGCAATGTGCCTCCATGAGTCCAACATTTTAATGAAGGCATCAGGAACCCTGCAGCTCTCTCAGGTCCTAGAGCATCAGAGGCAGCACAGGTGTTTGAGCAGTCGAATGTCAGGATCAGTTAGGGAAATATCGCAGTGGTGTAAAGGTTTCTGAAGCTGGCTGTACTTTTTTGAACCTCCCCTGCCTTGTAACCACTGCTAAACTCTTCTCAGGAAGAGGAGATATTTCCTCTGTGTTGGTGACAGCTACCCATAGCTTACCATTCAGAAATCAAAAGGTTAAAAAAGGGGCTGGAAGCATGGGTAAGTGGTTAATAGTCCTTGTACAAATGACTCTGGTTCAGCTCCCAGTACAACTCTAGTTCCAGAGCATCTGAAATCCTCTTTTGCCCTCCTTGGGCAACAGGGACACAGGTAGTACAATACATACATAGATTTCTATGTACATACATATATACAGGGAAAACATATATATTAGCTAAAAAAAATGAAAAGTAGATATTTTTAAGTGGAAATGATTCAATCTTTTAAAGCAGAAATCATGGCAGAAGCTTTAACTGATGTTTCAGACAGGCTAGGTGTACTTCCTGCCTGTGGCTTTTCCTTATTTCCAGCCATTTAAAGATTTGACTTCATTATATTGCTATATTGTCCTGTAGAGACTGGCGGGAGCCTGTTTCAGTCCATCATGTTTAAAGTCTCCTTGACAGCGTCCATCACAGCCAGGCTCTGAGCAGAGAGCATAGACAGCAGGGAGTCCCTGCCAGAGGCAGCTCAGAGCTGCTCAGTTCCTGTCTGCTCCTTGGATTCCAAGAGAAAGGGCTTGTGACAGTCAACAAAGGAGAAGGGGCTGCCAGCACAGCCACAGCCTGCCCTGACAAACACAGCCACCCTGAGGTCCTGTAGATTCAGAGCTCCTGGTGGGACTTGTGAGGAGATGAGCCTGGAGAAGCTAACACCTTTCATGGTAAGTTTATCTGCTAACTATGTTTAATCACGGCTAAATGTGTAAATATGCTATATATTTATTTGTAATTCCTATGTTAATATAAATGTTTATCTAAATATATAAAGTTTTTATTCATTTATACAAAATAAGTATGCTTGAAAACATATGAAATATTTCAAACCCAAATTCTTTTTAAGTAAGCTGTACAGATTAGTTATTTGAAGATGTTTTTGTTATCATTTTGAAAAAGAAACCTTTTTTTTTTTTTTTTGGTTGTTTTTTCAAGACAGGGTTTCTCTGCTGTAACTCTGACTGTCCTGGAACTCACTCTGGAGACCAGGCTGGCCTTGACTGCACAGAGATCTGTCTGTCTCTGCCTCTCATGTGCTGGGATTAAATGCGTGGGCCAGCATTGCCCAGCGAAAACCAAAGTCTAAAATTGTAAACCGTGTTTGAACTGGAGAACAATATTGTGTCCTGTAGCGCCACACTATTACCCATCTCTAAGATGCCATCCCGGAGAGGAAGTTTTACTCTCTCTGTGTGCTCATCCATCTTTATTTTGAGATATTAACAGAACTTTCATCATTTCGCTTTATTTAATCTTGGCCAAATACAAAATCAAAGTTATCATCATCGTTATCACCATCCTCATCACCTCCACCACCACAATCATCACCCCCAGCATCGTCACAACCCCCAGCAACAGCACCAGCATCAGCAACCCCCCCCACCCTCATGCATGGCAGTGTGAGCACGATTTTAGGTAGAATGGGTGGAGGAATAGTGGGCTGAATGACAGTTGAATGGTGACAGTATTTGGTCACTGAGCGTGCTCCTTTCCTGTTAGGGTTCTGAGCATTGATTGGTCCTGCTGTGTGAAGATGAGGCTTCCTCCAGGCGGCACAGACACTCTCAAGAGTGGCCATACCTTCAGGATCAAGGAAGTTTGTCTGTTTGAACTTTCCCCCCTAATGTGTTACTTTTAAAAGTATTTTTATATGAAATGCCCCCTAGAGTCTTGAAGTTTCCAATTTAATCATTAATCCATTCAAGTCAAGGCTAACTTCATATGTTCAAATCACATCTCCCAAAATAATTCTGATTTTACATTTTTTGGGCAAAGGGTCACTAAATCACCATTTGAGTTAGCATGGGGCATAATTTCTTAAGTTTGTAGGACTTGAGCGAAGACAATGCTGTTAGGAGAATACATTTTAGAGGAACACTTGGAATTTTTATGTTAAGAAAAGCTTTTGGTTTAACTTAATAGTCACTAGAGGTTCGTGTTCCCACCCCAGCTGTGGTATAGTAGTTTACTAGTTGAAATTGGAATACTTGATGCAGGGGGATGTAATGTGGTTGGGTGCAGTCATTCTGGCAACTGTAGCTTGTATCTGGGATTACATGCCACACATGTTTATGGGAACTTTTGGCTTAGGGCCAAAAGTTCTGAAGCCCCGAGCGTCATGGTGGGTGTTAGTGGTTCATTGGTTGGGTTGCTGTCGTTAGTGAGATAATTCCTAAGAGAACAAATGTCGGAAAGATTGAGCTTAGGAGAGCCTAAAAATAGGCTGTGAAGATTTCTATCTTTCTCTCTTTCTGTACTAAAGGCACTAGTAAAA
The DNA here is from genome assembly GCA_026225945.1 of Cricetomys ansorgei. Classification (NCBI taxonomy): domain Eukaryota; kingdom Metazoa; phylum Chordata; class Mammalia; order Rodentia; family Nesomyidae; genus Cricetomys; species Cricetomys ansorgei. The sequence continues at coordinate 9,058 of JAMJFZ010000573.1, read as the reverse complement.
GCTGTGAAGACTTTTATCTTTCTTTTCACCTTCCCTAAACTGAGGGTAAAAGATTATAGGGTAATGTTACACTACATGACCTTGAACTATGGAAAATTTATCATAAATTACCAATGCTTCTGACCAAGTTTTCAAAAAATTGGTAGAAGTATGTGTAATTTGCAATCTTCAGATCCCCTGGACCCGAGAATTCTCTCTGTTAGCACAGGCAGGTAGAAGCACCCATCACTGAACATTCATTCCTGGAGTCACATGACACTAACCTCATAGCACTCTTGGTTGCCTAGGAGACACCCATGCACACCAGCACCTGGATGAACAACTACACAGGACAGTCAGAGTTCACCCTGGTGGGATTCTTCAGTCAATCCAAATACCCTGCTCTGCTTGCTGTAGTCATTTTTGTGGTTTTCCTGATGGCCTTGTCTGGGAACGCCCTCCTGATCCTCCTGATACTCTCTGACATCCGCCTCCACACACCCATGTACTTTTTCATCAGCCAGTTGTCCCTCATGGACATGATGTACATTTCTGTCACTGTGCCCAAGATGCTCCTGGACCAGGTCCTGGGGAGCCATAAGATCGCAGCAGCTGCTTGTGGGATGCAGATGTTCCTCTATGTGACACTAGTGGGTTCAGAATGTTTCCTTCTGGCTGCCATGTCCTATGACCGCTACGTGGCCATCTGCCACCCACTCCGTTATCCTGTCCTCATGAACCAGAGGGTGTGTCTCCTCCTGATGTCTATGTGCTGGCTCCTGGGATCCTTGGACGGCTTCATGCTCACACCTATCACCATGACCTTCCCATTCTGTGGATCCCGGGAGATCCATCACTTCTTCTGTGAGGTGCCCGCTGTGACAAAGCTCTCCTGCTCAGACACCTGGCTCTTTGAGACCCTCATGTACCTGTGCTGTGTGCTCATGCTTCTCATCCCTGTGACAATCATTTCAAGCTCCTATTCATCCATCCTTCTCGCTGTCCACAGGATGAACTCAGCTGAAGGCTGGAAGAAGGCCCTTGCCACCTGCTCCTCCCACATGACCGTGGTCATGCTCTACTATGGCGCTGCTGTCTACACCTACATGCTGCCTGCCTCCTTCCACACTCCTCAGAAGGACATGGTGGTGTCTGTGTTTTACACGATACTCACCCCTCTGTTGAACCCCTTAATCTATAGTCTTAGGAATAAGCATGTCATAGAGGCTCTGAAGAGATTGTTGGGTGAGAGATCCCTCTTTCAGAAATAATAAAGTAAATAATTTGGAATTATTAATTCCTTTTCCTTGTCTCTACATATGTGTTGGTCCAGGTCTCATGATAATATTATTTGTAGAATGTTCACGTGCCTGAGAGGATGCTATTTTTTGTCCTTCAGCAAGAACCCAAGTTGTGTAGGAATATGGACTTTCTGAATCTGCTTTGCCTAGAGATTTTGCATGAATCATGCTGACTCAGTGAATGGGTTTTCTCTGTATATTGTCAGGATTGCATGGGTTTCCCTGCTTTCTGTGTAATGAACAAGCCGGCATTCCTTGGATGGGTCCAGCAATATTTTTAATCCCGTTTCAAGTATTCTGTGGAGAAGTTGTCATAATATCTTAGATAATGTTGCTTGTTTTTTCTATGTGCTTCCTTGCTGAGTGCATCATAAGAGCTTCAGCCTCTTGTGAGGGTTTGGGAATCGAGGGGTCCTCTATTTTTTGAAACATTTGGAAAATTGTTATTGCTTTTGAAACATTTGCTAGTACTCAGGGATTAAACCATTCCATAGGCTTAAAATAAAGATTTCATTTTTAAGGGTATGCACATCTGAGGGTGGGAGTGTGTCTCTCTGTGTATACGTGTCTCTGTGTTTTTGTGTATACATGTTTATGTCTATACATACATGTCTTTGTTTGTGTATATTTGTGTTTGTATCTTGTGTGTTTTTGTGTATGTTGTATATCCCTATGTATATGTTTTTGTGTGTGGTGTGTATCTGTGTTTGAGTGATAGATACATATATATATATGTGTGTGTGTGTGTGTGTGTGTCTGTGTCTGTGTGTCTCTATGTATGTGAGTGTATATATGTGTGTGAGTGTGTGGTGTGTAATTATGTATGTATGTCTCTGTGTAGGTGAGTGTGTGTGTGTGATGTGTGTGTTTGTTGATGAGAGGTAGTGGAGAGATCTTGTGTGTGTCTGTGTGTGAATGTGTTTTTTGTGTGTGTGAGTGTGTGACTGTGTGTGTGTGTATGTGTGTGTGTGTGTATGTGTGCATATTTATATGAGTGCAGTGTCAACAGAGGCCAGAAGAACTTATCAGATTCTCTGGAACTTGATTCACAGATGGTTGTGAGCTGCCCATCATTGGTGCTGGGAACTGAAACATGCTGTTTTCTCATGAAATGGATTTCCTCCAGCCATCCTTTTGGCCTTATCTTTTATCCATTCAGTGGCTCGGTGTGTTCCATAGGAATGATGCAGTCCACTGTCACCATGGCAACATCATGAGCAAGAGCACATGTCTGCACCAGCTCCTGCTTCCTAATTGTCTCATACTTTCCTTCTTTTCTCTTTTCTTACTGTCTACATTTGCGGTAATTGTATTTTTATCTAGATCTTTTTCTTTTTAGTTTGTGTAAAGGTTTTACTTTGTAGTTATCATGAGGCTAAGAAATAATCAAACAGTAAAACCATTTTACTGAGGAGATAACTTTGATCATAAAAACAAAAATAGGAGTAAATATAAGAAGTTAAAATTACCCTACATTTTGAATTTTGACATCACAATTTCCATGCATTTACATTTGTTATCTCTTGATAATGGTGGTAAAGGTGATCATTACAGTTATTTATTGGAGAGGAGCTCTGAATTATGTCCCCACAGGCTCTATTCTCATTTGTTGATATCTGACAAAGTGTGTGTGTGTGTGTGTGTGTTGATGAGAGGTAGTGGAGAGATCTTGTTTCAAAAACATCAAAGAATAGTAAATTAAAGATGGAGCCTATATTACTTCATTCATAAGTTAGAAAAATCTCAGTGAGAAAATACTAAACGGAAGTTTCAGGATGAAACTGTGTGAGTTAAAGATGAAGACATAATTAAAGACGATGTCTTCAATCCCACACTTGGGAGGCAGAGGCAGCTGGATCTCTGAGTTTGAGGCCAGCTGGTCTGCAGACGAGGTCCAGAACAGTCAGGGCTACACAGAGACACCCTGTTTTGAAAACCCACACCAAACCAAAACAAAACAAAACAACAAACAACAACAAAAGCAGAGTTTTTTCCTTCACAGAAAACATAGGCAATAAAGGATAAAGCAGCCCCTGTGAAGAGCTAGCAGACTGTCTAGTGCCCGCCCTGTGCTGTGCAGAGTCTCCTGTCAGGCCCGACTCACCCTCTGATGCAGCCGCAGCCTGGGCCGCATGGGCGGGGCCAGCAGCTGGTTAAGTGCACACGGAAAAGGGGGCAAATGACTTCATCTCTGCTGGACAGCGCCCATTGCTGGTGAAAGGTTTTGTCAAGGACTGCCCTCTGGGACTTTAGAGAGTGCCAGGCACGCTAGCAGAAACTTCTGACACACACAGATTACCCTGATTTTGTTAAAGTGGAAAATTTAGCCGGTAATAACAATAACCTGGAATATCACCATCACAAACGACAGTCTGGTCCAAGGTGAATCAGTTATTGTTTGTCCTGGTCCTTGTGTGCTGTACACAATTCTCGTTATTCTCTCCCTCCTCAGCCGCTTTCTCGGTGTGGGTGTGTGTTCATATAAACATATAGTAGCTTTTGTGACGTGATATGTTTCACAGGTATAGACTCTGAAGTTTGGGTTCAGCTGCTGCGTCTTAGACATCGCCATTGCACAGGTGGCTGACCCGGAGACCCCGCCACCTGTGCCACCCTTCCCTCAGCTATTACATCATCCCTGTGCTCTGCTGTCAGTCACAGGCCATGTCCTCTAGAGCTGCATCCAGCTTAAGCGTTTGCTTCAGTTAAATAGAGACAGGCAAATTACAGAGCAATCTGCCAGTACAAGTGGCTTCTATGAAAATGTAAGTATTTATGGTATATTCACTTGGACCAAAGTCACATCTTCCCTTAAACTGCAGGCATTTCTACAGAGGCTACTGTGTAGTCAAAGCTGGAATTAAACAGGGAAGAAGACAGAGCCAACTCTGCACTCTTGATCTTGTTGCAAAATTGCTCTGAATGAAAAAGGTTTCTGAACACTTTCCCTTGACATGGAGGTGTTCCCATGCCAACCTCATCACACAGCATCCTCTGCTCCTTGGCCCACACTCCTGATCTCAGCCCCCTCAGGCTCACAGGGGTTTAGCATGTAGATGAAGCAGTGTCTTGACCCCACTCCACACTTGGTTTGAGTGCGGGACCTGGGTGGATTTCTTTTCCTGTTGCTGTTGGTCTGGGGCAGCTGTATCAACTGTGGGTGCCAGAGGCTCTGTGGACCTTCAGGGGTGTCCTGCACCTGAGGCAGCTGACTCAGCAGTGCTAGACACAGGTGTCTTCTGTGCCGCATGGTGTCAGGGAGGAGCCAACAGGAGTTCCATAGCCCCCAGCATCTAATGCACAATGAGGGGTGCATGCAGGTGCCGAGGTGACAACATTTGTCAGGTTGTCAGCAGCCTGCACTACAGGTTGTCACTCTTGTGTGATCCATGTCTCACAGGAACTTCTCCATCTTGAGGGGTGAAGGCTCTGTAGAGCCCTGGAAAGTGATCCGTGAGGATCTCTGTTGCAGAAGGGAAATAAAAACAAGGAACATCAAACAATCAAATCCCATGTAATAAAAAGTGAGAAGCCCACGCTGCAACATGGATGTCTTATAGAAATGCACTGAAAACAGTTCCTGGAAATGACAGCAGCTGATGCACAGTACCGTCTGCCTGCCCACCAGTACACAGAACTGACACTGCTGTCCCTAGGGACATGGGAAACATGCTGTGGCTGTCTGCGCATCTCTCCTGCCTCCTTCTGAAGGGAATTTGCTAGGAAGTCTTTCTTCCTTCATGTTCAAAGTGTTATGAACACTTTGTGAGGCTTATAGGTGTCCCATAGCTCTTTATAGCTTTAGTGGCTGTTCCTGGAACTGAAGAACGGCTTGTTCTAACTCCAGTTGCTTCAAATATTCCATCCTACCTCTAGATGTTGATTCAGGACAACGGATTTTTCATTCATTGCTAATTCAATCCTGGTCCTAGTCCTGGACCCCTGGACTTTTGAGCCTCCCTACAATCTAGAACATTTAAGCCTCTGAGGCTAACTGCTGCCTGATCCCCTCTGAGTAGTTCCTTCTGAACTCAGAGCTGTACTGAGCTATTCTGACCTTCACTGGTTCAACTCACTTGCTGTTTTGCCTCAAATTCTTCTCCATGCTGACTGGTTCAAACCATCTTCTGACCTGGGTGAGTGCTTCTGTACACTTCTGACTCTGACAGACTCTGGTTGACCCCTACAACTTCTCTGACTGAACTGCTCTGTTTGGCTTCAGACTAACTCAGTCTTCCCTTCTGGTACTGGCTTTTTCTCCTGGACTGCCTTTGTGTCTGCCTCAGATGGCTCAGACTGCCTCAGACTGCTTCTCTGGCTCTTTGACTCAATTTTGCGTCAGACTGCCTCAGTCAGACTGCCATACTGTCTCCGCATCTTGCCCTCCTCCTCCTCAGACTGAACTGAGACCTTACTGTTGTATTGTGACTGTGGGCATGTCCTCACTCTGACTCACTCTGCTAACTCTTCCTCTGATTCTTCACCTTGCCTGCCCTTCCCTCTGACTCATCTCAGACATCACTTCCTGTCTGACACTTACTCCTGAGCTCTGCTTCCTGTTTCTGCTTCTACTTGCTTCAGCCTTGCAGATTAAAAGTGTATGCTACCACTGCCTTCTGAATACAGGGATTAAATGTGTGCACCAACATTCCTTCTACACTCCATCTGGACCACAGAGGTCTTTGAAGGGGAGTCCTTCATATAGACTCCTGGGTGCGATTCTTCGTATAGATGCTTACATTCAATGTCTTCCCAGCTATCACACAGGACTATTCCTCCGCATCTCCCCGTATTGTCCCCAGTATTTGGCCTTCTCCAAATAGGAATTCAGCTTCTATTTGTGTATTTTCCTCCAGAAAAGCAAATGTTGAAAGAAAGTAGCAAGAACGCTATTTTTAGTAAAAAAGGAACATTTGTATATGGTAAAACTTACTACATTAACATGGCTAACCATTTCCAGAGTATAAACTATAAATATGAATCTGAGAAGCCCAAACAGGTCACAGAAGCTCTGAGTAATGTATGTAAAGTATGTAAAATTGAGCCATAAGGATCTTTAAATGATGTTGATCAAAAATTTGAGGTCAAAACTTCCTTTAAACATTTATTTATATCACTAGGGTCCACTGGTGTTATTGATCTTCTCAAGGGAACATTTTCAAGGGCTGACTTAATGAATAAAAAGTGGCATTTGTCCTGTAAGGCTTTATTCAAATGCTACACAAAATTTAAAAGTATCTGAATGCTGCATCTGACCTCTGGGTGTTGACTAACTGTATCAGAGACCTCTTCTGAGGTGGACAGAGGGATTAAAGGGGCAGGAAATTTTACCTTACATCCCTAAAGGCCATCTAGGTCCCACGTAACAGCTAAGCATCTTTCAAAAGGTCCTGCAGTGCTAGAACCTCACCTGTCCTCTTATCAAAGAGGCCATGGGAACTCCACAGGTGGATGCTAAACAGTGTACATTCTGCAAGGAAGAAAGTCAATATGGAGGGACATGCTTCCTTGCTTCCAAAGGAGGTTGTGGTCAGCAAGGCCCTGCCCCATCCCCAACTGATGACATAATTGTTAAAGGAAAGGCTGGAAGACTTGGTAGCTCACTCCTAGTCTAAATGATCTTCAAGTAACAGACCCTTAACTAGTCTTCACAGAACAACCACAACAACAAGGTTTATACTGGTTCTCAGTATGCTCTTAAACACCTAACAAGAACTGTAACCATGTAGGGGTCACAAGACACGACAGCAAAGGAAAAATTCTGGGCCTGCTGGTGTCACACAGAAGGACAAGCAGCTGATGAAAAGTACATGGGTGTGTGGAGGTGGATGCCAGAGAGTATGAGAAGGATCAGAAGGGCGTTCCCAGGCAAGGCCATCAGGAAAACTGTTGATTTTCCCGAGGTTTTACAGCCTCTCCCCTTCTGCTCTTCTCCCACTTCATGCTGGCTGGGTGAGCAGCAAGGTCGGGAGTGGGAGCTGGGGAGGAGAAGTGGGGGGGAAGGAGGTAATGGGCGTGGACTCACGCCTGGGATCTGAATCTCAGTGCAGAGAACTGAACAAGATGCAATGAATCAGGCCTTGGGACTCACTCATGGTGGAAGCAGCGATCACTTTAATGCAGGATATAGGTTACATATATGTACCACAAGCAAGGGAGGGTCTTTGGTACCAAGTGCTGGGATCCATTGGCTCAGACAAGGATACTGGGGTAGCCTTATGTGCATGTGGGGCTCAAGTCTAAGCATCAAGGTCTTGCAAGGGCACCTTCTGCACAAGGTATGGTTTCACAGGGAAAAGGAGGAAGGTACCTTTTCAGTGAATGGATCCATCCTAGATTTCCAGCTACAGCACAGATAAGCACCAACCAAGCCACATTCGTTTTGCTCCTGTGAAACAGGCAATATTTAATATTTAGCTGTGTTCTGGCCAGGGCCAAAGTGAGGAGCAGATGAATGCCTACCGTTCTCATCTCCTGGGATGATGCGGGGTTCCAAACCAGCTTCGACACACTCTTAGCTCTATGACAGTCTGACAGCTCCTCCTTTGTTTTTATTTAAAAGGGGGATGTATAATAGTATTATTAGTCTCTAATTGAGAGACTGGTATTGGATTGGAGCCCAGTTGATGGCACTTTTGGTTAAGCTGTTTATCTGCCACAATAAGAACTGTATGACACAAGGGGCTAGACAGGAAAGGTCCCAAATGCCAAGAAAAGACCAAGGAGTAGAAGGAGCCAACAATTATAAAGACATTAGTGGTGTAAGGGACTTGTAGAATCTGTTGGAAGTTTTGGGGTTAGGTAAATGTCCCATATTCCCCAGCCCAGAGTCATTGGTTTAATATAACACCTCCCTCCCATGAGTTCTGTCCAGGTGGAGGTGTAGAGCCATGAAGCTGGCAGCCTGGAAGGTCATGGCATGGGGGGTGTGTGTCACCGGCCCTTCCCTGGGGCCGCAGCAGTGAAGCTGGTGGCCAGCAGCAACAGCAACAGCAGCGGTGGCAGCAGCTCTGGTGACCTGACCATGGCGAAGGTCCTGGCCAATGGTGTGTGTCTCTGCCTGCTGCCAGACAGGTACAGCTTCAGCAGGAGCCCCAGGGAGACCTGGTCCTTTTTGTTCTTTCTGCTGTTGGGTGTGACCTGTGAATCAGTCTTAGGCCTTGGGGGAAGGGCAGGACATGTGGGTTCCGGCCGAAGTGTGCTTTTACAAGAGAGATGCCTACATCTGGGCAGTGGTGTTTGGGAGCCCTGGGTGTGACTTAGGTCCCACTCAAGGTTTTAGGGGAATCCCTGTGTGACTTGTGGAAAAAAAGCATTGATTCTGTGAAGAAAAAAGGATTAATTTTATGAGCGATAGAGGGGACTTTTCACCATGTGCCAGATTAGGGATCTCCTCTGATCTTGATTACTGGGAAAAGAAAACCTTTATTCGTTCCCGTCCTGTGGTGTAAGTTGAATTAGAATCAAGAATGATGAAGAAGGCTGCAAGAATGGAGGTCAGTGGTGCCTCCGGAGGGCACATACTTTTTGCAGTGGCCACCAAATCTTGACAGTCACTCCCGTGACCCTCTTGTGGCTGCTGCGAGGGTGATGGCGCCTGCGTTTCCTCGGTCTGTCTGTCAGAGAAAGCTGGGGCTTCCTCTTGTTCTGAGGGCAATGCAGAACATTCCTGACTGGGACCCAAATGGGCTTTGGCTCTTCCTGTGGAAAGATACAGGCAAAACCTGCCACAATTTTATCAGGGGGTCAGGCCCCGTTCAACTTACCATCCAAAGGAT